>VMDO01003006.1:0-153202 GCA_007922755.1 Pedetes capensis
AAAATGAGGTAAAAACGAAATATGCAGTAGGTATATAGCATAGCAATAAATGCGTAGGAGAAAAGTAAAGCAAAGGAACAGTGTCAAGTGTAGGGAAATCTTTAGATAGGGTGGTTGGGGAAGACTTCACTGTGATGATGACATTTGAACAAAGACCTGAAGGAAGTGAGGGGCAAGCCATGCAGACAGCTGAGGAGAGCAGTCAGTCTAAGGAAACAGCAAGTGCAAAGGCCCAACTGGTTTACCCCAGGGATACTAAAGGAGGTCAGTGGGGCAGGGAATGAATAGCAAAAGGTCAGAGATCAGAGACTGGAAGGAAGAACACTGATCCTGCACGTAAGTAAATGGTTGTAGAAGAACTGCTGATTGTTGTTATTTAACATGTGCACTTTACTCTAGAAGACCCAAATAAACTAGGCTGTGTACTTTTCTGCTTTAAAGACTATTTTAAATGCCAATTTTAATGATTTCAAACAATGATGATAATTCAACATTAAACAAAGCTCAACAGTCATAAGCTTATCGAGTAAAATGATTCCAAATCAGTCAAGTGCCACCTAGGGATCTTGTACAGAATGCAGATGTCCCACATGTTACCCAAGCAGCACATGGCCCATACAGTGCCATACATGGAGGTATAGGAATGCAAAAGTAAATAATTTCAGTCACCAAAGAATTTTGTTTTAGAATCCACCTTCATAGAGGAAGGTAGGGAATGAATGATTATCTAATAATGACACAGACTATGGTTGTTGTTTTGATCCCGTTATTCTTTGGCTGCCACAGCCAGACAGACTTAAGGTGGTTTGACTTAAGATTGTTCACCTTTATGATGGTGTGAAAGTATACCCATAACACCATTCTGTTTTTCACTTTCTGTACAATATTCAGTAAGTTACTGTGGGCGTGCACCTCCCGGTCCGGCCTGGAGGTTAGGACAGGTGGCACCGCTGCGCACACAGATACTAAACACAATCCACTAGGGACCCTCGGGCAAGGGGGGTGGAGTCCTGCGGCCCTCGGGGCCCCGGAGGAGATAGGAGAAAGGAAAAGCCTCAGGCGCTTTTGCCTTCCAGGAGCAAACACCTGTGTTGGTCGTCTCAGTGGTCACAAGGAGACAGCTGTTGCTTCGTCGGTGATCAGATGGAGAGCAGGTTCTTTCCTTGTTGATAATTGCAACGGGAGAGCATTCTTTCCTCACGGAAGGTCAGGGGGAGAACAGTGGGAGAGGTGTTTCCTCATTGGGTCCGGGCAGGAATGGGCGAGAAGGCCTTGCTTAGCCGATGGTGTGGGCGAAGAGAGGAAGAGGCCTAAAAGGGTCTAAAAGGGGACGAAAAAAAAGCTGCAGCACAGCTCTTTATATAGCTTGCCTACGGAATGGCCTGAGCCAATCAGCTTTCAGTCCAATTGCCCAATCAGGAAGGGTTTTGTACAAACATGCAACCAAGTTACTTTCATTTTCCCTAGATTTCTAATTTACAAACCAGATATTCAAAAGCCCTTTTCCCAGTTTGGGAGCTTTTGCCAATTTCCTCTCAATTTTTCCCTACAGTTACAAGTTATATAAGATAGGCTCTGTGTTGGAGTTTGCCCAACTACAAGATAGTGGAAGTGTTCTGAGACTAAACTATGAGTTTGGTAGGTTAGGTGAGTTAAATGCATTTTTGACTGATATTTTCAACTTTGGATGAGCTTATTGGAATGGAACTCTTATCATAAGTCAAAAAACATCTGTACTAATATAATTAACGATTAAAGTAACTATTTCATCAAGTGATATTTAGCACTATACATAGTTTCTCTGTATGCAAGAAAAGAGTATTAGACATGCCAGAAAGGGGGTTCAAGTGGAAGGAATTCCTTTCTTGAAATACCTCTCCATAGCTAAAGACTCCAGGGGTCATAACACATGGATTCCACATATCCCTTCTGTGGAGAACATCTGGGCGAGTTTCACAGGGCAGAGCATCACTCAGCAGGGCTAACAGCTCCCCAGGCTGCCCTTGCTCCATCAGCACACACCACACACACCAGCTTCTCTTCTCTCAACACTTGGCTCCCAGCCACTCACAGACCCCATGAATGGAGCCTCATAAGAACAAGGTTCACACAAAAGAAGGGCTGAATGGATACCACAACTATAAGAACCAACAAACTGATCATGAAAATAGCTTTCCAGCCTAGGGTTAGTTTGCGCTCCATCATACTAAAGAAAAACAAATCCTCATTATATTTGTCCAGAATCTAGGCCAAATCAAAATTATCTGGCTGGCACACATGGCCTAGAGAATATAAACATACTAGAGAAATAAACAACCTGCAGCCATACCACTGTGGTGTCCGATCCCATCAGATCTTGGAAGTTAAGCAGGGTCAGACCTGGTTAGTACTTGAATGGGAGACCACCTGGGAACACCAGGTGCTGTAGGCTTGGGAGAAGGACCTGGCAATCCACAATCAGCCATTGAAAACCCTATGAATAGCAGAGAAGCTCTAACAATAGTGTTTCACCTGTTGTATGCAGGGTCTCTATGAGTCAGACACCAACTCAATGGCACCTGACAACAACAGAGAAATAAACAGTACTATACATAAAACTATTGATGCCCATGAACTCAGCGACAATGGGAAACTGTGAAAAGACTTGTGTCTTGGAAGACAAAATATGAGACAGATGTTGGTGTCCGACCTGTGGCTCAAAGATAGTTTCTGAAGCACTGCCTGCTTCCCAAAACAGCGTTATCTCCTTGTCATGGGACTGAAGTTTTGGGCCTTCCCTGCTTTCTTCTATCTTCTTCTTTTGTCACAGTGCAGGTAATTGAGCCACCGCTAGGTCTGAAATCTTATGACACTGAGAACTGCATGGTCAAAGTCCTTTGTAGGCATTTGGATTGGTTCCAGCAAAGTTCAGGGTATGCTTCAAATAGGTTCTCCAAGTGCCTCTCAGCCATGGGCAAGGATTTGCCGGGGTTTGATCTTGAACTGTGCATTTTGGGGAGGGGGGTGGATGGTCCTTCAGTTAATAAACTCTGCTTGGCAGACTTCTGCCTTTAACATGGGCCTCTGGTCAGCTTGATTTCCCGTGTTTCAGCACCTCACTGAGTGTAACCTTATCTTTCCATTTTGCATGCATGATAGATCTAAACCAGTACAGGTGAAGTTTGTCTTTGACTCAACAGCTGGGTTCCTTCCAACTTTCACAGCCATGGAAGAAAAATCCAAAATCTCAGCTCTTCTTATCATTTAACATTTTATGGAGCAACACAGTGAGAGGCTAATACGGTTAGTTGCAGTTCCAGTGAAACAACGACTGCTTTAAAGTTTATTCCTCCACTAAGTGTACATGTTAGAGGCAATAGAAATAAATGACAGATGGTCCTTGGAGATGACAGCGAGGCATCTCTGAGAAGCTTGAAAATAGGGCAAGTGGTTGACCTTTAAGCATTAGTTACTTAAATAAATGCATAATTGAAGGAGACAAAATGTTTCCTTACCCTTTGGGAAAAATAAGTTCAGAAAAAGCAAGGGTATGGCTCAAGGTCATGAGGGACACAAGTCCTGCATGTTTCTCTGGTCAGTCTGGGGTAACCATTCATCGTCACAATGAGGATTTCACTTTGTTTACATTTGCAATTCTCAAATTTTTTAAAACCATTTTTTTTAAACCATGTATCTCCATGGTTATCACCAGTCTTTTTTTTTTAAATCCTTACTCATTAGCATACTAAGGAACTGATTTGCAAAACATACTCTGGGAATAGAGCACAGTCCAAGCTAAAGAAAGTATGTGACCTTGAGTGAGCCACACTGGAACACAAAATAAGTAATCACAGAAGCAGAGTTCTGTAATTTGTTTAGAATTCCCAAAACAATGGGGGTGCCCCAGTGACCAGAGACTGAGTAGGATGTGTGTGTGTGTGTGTGTGTGTGTGTGTGTGTGTGCGTGTGTTTAACCTGAAACGTCATTTCACCTATCCCTAACATAGGCTGCACAGAATATCCTCCAATACTATTCATTCCCCCTGTGGAGAACTTTTAGCAAGAATGCAACTTCCCAGATAAAATGCTACCAAGAAGATGTTGCCATATCTTATGGTTTGGATATAATATGTCCTCCCAAATACCAACGCAAAGTTCAGAGATGGGACTTTTGGAAAGTGATTGGATCATGAAGGCTCTGACCTAATCAATGGATCAATCCATTGATGAATTCACAATTTGATGGCATTATTAGGAGGTGGTGAAAAATAGGAGGTACAGCCTCATTAGAGGAAGTAGATCCCTGGGGAGATACTGTTGAAGGATGTTTCTTGACCCTGGTCCTCCCTGCACCTCCCACTTCTGGTCTGCCATGAGGTGAGCCACTGTTCTCCCCTGTGTGCTCTCTAACATGATTTCTGCCTCATCGTGCACAGGCTGAGAAACACAGACCCCAGTGACCATGACTGAAACCTCAGAAACTGTGAGCCAAAATAAATCCTTTCTCCTTTAAGTTGGTTTCTCTTAGGTATTCTGTCACAGTAGTGAAAAGTGACTACCAGACCATGGGTGGGAGAAAAGGTATATCACACCCTTGATGGTAGATCTACAGTAAGAATGGATCTTCTGCCCATGCAATTGCAAAGTAAAAGAAATTTGTGCTAGTTTTGCCTTCACGCTTCAAATTGCAAAAGTGATGGGCACATGGCCAGATAGTCAACATTTTTGTTTAGCCATTCATTTCTTGTGAATTAACTAGATAGAGAATGACCATTTCTGAATATCTTGGAAAACATCTGGGACCAAATAGTAACTTTGCTATTTACTATTGTATAATCTTAGGCTGGGATTGATTTCTCCATTTGTATATTGGGGTTGCCTACAGCCACTGTGGCATCTGATCCCATCAGATCTTGGAAGCTAAGCAGGGTCAGGCCTGGTTAGTACTTGGATGGGAGACCACCTGGGAACAGCAGGTGCTGTAGCTTTGAGAGAAGGACCTGACAACCCACTCTCAAAAAATAATCAGCCACTGAAAACCCTATGAATAGTAGAGAAGCACTAACAATACTATTTTGCCTGTTGTACGTAGGGTGACTATGAGTCGGACTCCAGCCCGAGAGCACCTAAAAACAACAACAACAACAATAACAACAGCTTTTCAGTCCTGTTCTTCTGCAAGCTATTGTTAATAGCATTGCTTCCCTTTGTTCACCCCTGGAAAGATACAGTCAAATGACAGCAGTCACTCATCTTGCAAAATCCAAAGAGGATATCAATATAGCCTCTGATTTAAGAAACTTATTCCCTTGTTTTCAAACTGTGTAATCAATGTCATTATCCAGTCAATGAAAATCATAAAGTACTTTTTTTCCTGGTAGATGAGCAGAGCGTTAGTATTTGGTTAGATTGTCATACCTCCTTTACAAGACCAAATGTTTTTGAGTGATATTGAGTTGAGAATATAAAAAATCAGCCCTCTGGCCATAGTGCTAACTGAAAACAGAGTACATTTGAACAAGTTAATAATTCTTAAAGCGTTTAATTTACATTTAAAACTGTTTTTGTTCAAGGTGCTGTGACACATGCCTTTAATCCCAGTGACTCAGGAGGCTAAGACAGGAAGATCATGAGTTCGAGAGGCCAGAGGCAGCCTTCACAACTTTTACAAAATTTAAAAAAGGAAAAAAGGGGTTGAGGGTGTAGCTCGGTGGTGGAACACTTGCCTAAGATGCACAAAGCCCTGGGTTCAACCCCTCTATACCATAATAAATAAATAAATAAATCTGTTACATTTTTTGCCTTACAAACATACGTTAGACTTTCCAATAAATAGACTCAGAAAGTGAAAAATCAACATTTAAGTTTGACTTGGCTGCATTCAGCACACAAATACTGCAACACTAGCAAAATGAATTTTCTTGTACAAGTCGTAAACAATAGAAGCAACAAGAAACCACAAAGGATGGATGGCTCATATACAGTAGTTCCCACTTATCCAAGGGGGATAACAGTCCAAGACCTTCAGTGGATGCCTTATTCCCAACAATAGTACTGAACCAGATGTGTACAACATTTTCTCCTACTCATACATGCACAAATTTATTGCCTTTCCCATCTTAACTAGGCACTTACAGTGCAATGTGGCCGTAATTTTTGCAGTTTGAAGTATCAAGGCAAAACTAGCATAAATTTCTTTTTCCTTCTTCACAAGTTCATGGACAGAAGGTCCATTCTTATTGTATATCTTAGCACCCTCAGTAACTGACTTTTTTTTCCCCTCAAGTTGAGAACTTTCACTTTTTCACTTAAAGGAAGTATTTTATGGCTTCTTTTTGGTGTGTTTGTGTTGCTGGCATCACTACTCTTGTGCTTTGGGACCATTATTGAGTAAAGTAAGGATTGCTTAAACACAAACACTGTGATACTCTAGCAGTCTGACAACTAGATGGCTACTAAGTGACTGACAGGTTGTGTATACAGTATGGATACACTGGCCAACAAGATGATTCATGTTCTGGGCAAGACAGCAGAGAGAGCAAGATTTTATCACACTACTTAAAAGGACATACAATTTAAAACTTGTGAATTGCTTATTTCTGGGATTTTCCATTTAATAATTTTGGACTATGGTGGACTATGGGTGACTGAAACAGCAGGAAGTTAAATCCATGGATAAGGGGAGACCACTGTTCCCTATACCCACCCACAAACTCTTTGGGCTCCTGCCCTGATTGAGAAAGCATTGAATGACTATTACTCATTACAATGCCAATGCTGGTCTCATTGAGTTCTTTCTGTTTGGTTGGTGTAAGTGATTCACCGCCACGTGATTCCATCTATTTCTTGTGCTTTCAACAATAGGAAAGTCACTTTTCCTGCTAGAGTCACTACTGCTGGAAGAGCCAGGTGTTTGGATACAGTGTGAAGGCTCAGGACCTCATCAACTGAGAAACAAAGTATACTTGAGTGTTAACAGGAGCCTTCTGCTTGTACTTGCCTCAGACTCTGGGTTTGGGAGTAGCCACATCCAAAAGCTGCAACTAAATTTAACTGCACATGTTACAAACTGTCAAGATTCCCTGAGACTATCTGAGACTAACACCTGAAAGAAAATGATAGAGGAGTAACCATTGAGTAGAGAGTCTTCCGTGAGACCTGACTTGGTAGATACTACAAAAGATTTGGTTTTAAGATTTCTGGAATAGAAGGGAAATCTGAAAACGGGATCAAAGTCCAATACAGTGAAAGGAAATCAGTGATCTAGGGTTAGTAGCCTGCAGTCTAAATCACACATTTAAGGAGTGTTCAGAATTCTAGTTTCCTTCTACGACTCTAAGCCTATCTAAGTCATAGCTTCCTCTTCTTGAACTGAGTTTAATAGTGCGTCTTCCACCTCACATCATATTATAAAGGCAAAGAAGTGATGACCTATATGAAAAGTGAAAGAAAGTTCTATTCGTATGCAAGATTTCTATCTTTTTTGCCTACACTTTGAACTCACACAGGTCCCTTGTTCTCTGTGCTCAGAGTGGCCAGGCAGGCATTTCTATAAGGTGAATGAAGATGTTAATTATCAACTAGAAGGTCCCAAGAAAGTTGCCATTGGAGGTGCTGGGTAGTCCCAGTGGGAGAAACAGGGTTTCATACAGGATCCCCAGCTTAGCAGTGTATGTGAGTGAGAAGCAAACCCCTAAGAAGCTACTGCTGTCTGTGACCAGAGATAAAAGGGAATTTGGATTGGGAAAAGGAATGGTTTAAAAGGCTTCCTGTCCAGGTCTTTATTCTGACAGAAAGTTGCAGGAAAAGGTCCCAGCTCTCTGATGCTGTGAGCGCCTGGGTGAGGGAGGCCCGGCAGAGTCAGAAGCCAGTTAGGGTGTTCTGCTCGGCGCAGCTGAGTGTGATGGATGGCGTGGTGTGCTGTTTATCTAGTGCAGGTTGGTATTTCACCTCTGTTTTCATTAGACTGATGCTAAGGTAATAATTCTTTCTTCTGGCTGAGAAATCTGTCTTCAGCCATTTGTTGATCTTCTTGAGCGGGCACTGCAGGTGCACAGAAGTCACCCTAAAGGAGGTTTTGAGTGAAAACTTAAATAATGCTGGTCTGCATCATGGAGCTGCAGGAGCACAGGCGTCTGCTGGACTTGCTGTGGTTATGAGGTATATGGAGTCACCTTGGCCTAAAGAGAACAAGCCTAAGGAATGACACAGGGTACACATATCTGTACGAAACAGGGTGATGGTCACACTTAATTTCTCTGGAAACATTCAAGCTTGTATTGTAAGTTAGATTAAGACAGTGCAGTCTTCACGGGATGGCAGTGGAAAATACCCCAGATTGTGCCTCAGAGATCTCCACCATGATTCTCTATTTCTGGGAAAAAAATCTCTGAATGTTTCTGAGCCTCAATTTCCTCATCTCTCAAATGAAGACAGTAATGATGTATAAACTAGTTTTAATTGAAAGCACTGATCAAGCGATAAAAAAGAACTTAATCATGTCATTTGAAGCAAAATGGGTGGAACTGGAGAATATCTTAAATGAACAAACCCAGGCCCAGTAAGAGAAATACCATATGTTCTCACTCATATGTGGAGCTAAGTCTAACTTAAGGATATGTGTGTGTGTGTGTGTGTGTGTGTGTGTGTGTGTGTGTGTGTTTGTGTATGGGCTGGGATTTAGCTCAGTTGGTAGAGCACTGCGCTGCAGTCTCTGAGGTCCCGAGTTCAATTCCCAGCACTGCAAAAATGGGAGAAAGACCTGGCAATCCACTCCCAAGTCAATCCCGAAACAGTCAGCCACTGAAAACCCTATGAGGGTCGCTATGAGTTGGATACCAACTCGACGGCACCTAACAACAACTATATACATATATATATATATACACATATACATATATATATACACACACACACATACATATATATGTATGCACACACACACACACACACACACACACACACACATATATATATATATATATATATATATATATATATATATATATATTCTGGCAGCTGTGCAACTATGCCACTGTAGCATCTGATCCTGCCAGATCTTGGAAGCTGAGTAGGGTCAGGCCTGGATAGTACTTGGATGGGACACTGTCTGGGAACACCAGGTGCTGTAGGCTTGGGAGAAGGACCCAGCAGCCCACTCCCAAAAAACAGCCATTGAAAACCCTATGGATAGCAGAGAAGCACTAACAATACTGTTTCAATTGTTGTAAGTAAGGTCGCTATGAGTTGGACACCAACTCAATGGCATCTAACAACAGCAACTATATATATATATATATATATATATATATATATATATATATATATATGTAATAAGGCTAATCTAAGAAGAGAAAATGACAGCAGAGTAGAAAGAAGGGGGGAGGAGCAGAGGTTGAGGAAGGGGGCAAGGGAAGGGGAAATGATGTGTAAGGATAAAGAGGGAGAGGATAATCTCAAAATAGATGATACAACAATACAAACACATGGGAGGAAAAGGGACTATAATCCATAAATGCATATGATTTTTACCATATATTAATCAAAAGGTTCTATGAAATATGTAAGTTGATGAAAGTATAACCAGAAACAATGTAATAGTTGCATAATGGAAATAGCAAAAGCCTTATTACTCTGTACCCCACCAAAATTTATAAATAAAGGGGAGATACATATGTATATATAAAAGCACTGATCAAGAGAGCATAGCTATTAGTTTTTTTTCAAGGCTTGTAAGAACAACTGAGAATATGACAGGCTTGTGGCATTAATAAGCTGCAGCTTCAAAGCTTGTCTCACTTTCCAGCCTCTTTGATGGGGAGGACAGAAGGAAAAAGAAAGATGCTTGCTCATTAAGCATCAATCAAGGAATGAATTGCCCCACAATGGACGAGACAGAGCTGTCTGAGCTGTCTTTTGGGTGTGTGAAATGATGGACAGGTGCAGAGCTCTGCTTGCAGAGCCCGTGAGGTTACTCCACCTTAATGGAGCTGCTGAGCACTTTCATCTACCCAATGGGAAGTGGCTATGGGAAAAGATAAGATCTTGGATTGCTGGGCCTTACCCTTGGAGTTTCCATCCTGTGGAGACATCCATCCATCTATTCTGTATCATAGCTCTCTTGCCTGAGAAATGTTTCTCACTAAATATAATTAGGGGTTAACCTATGTTCTGATTTGTTCCTGACAGTCCAGTTAATGCATTTTGTGCCAAAGTGTAATAACACTCCCACCAGCTCTCAGGGTATCTGTTTACCCTATGAAATTTTCTCTAGTCACCTTAACTCCCAACAAATGTTCCATGTATTTCACTAATAGCCTTTCTACCATAAAATTTGTTGACTTGTGCTGAACAACCACATGGGATTTACCTTATTATTTTTTACTTTATAATTTTCACATAACAATCTATAGTCATCAATATCACTTTCACAGCACTCCTGACTGAGGGGAGTAATTACAAAAAATAGGGTTGATAAAATGTGGTGCTTCAAAAAAAGTAGTTAAATAAATATTAAATAAATAAAATGTAGTGGGTTTTTGTTGTTGTTGTTTGTTTGCAATACTTGGGGGTTGAATCCAGGGTCTTGCATATACTTGGCAAGTGCTCCACCAATAGCCTGCATCCCAGCCCATTTTTTATTTTTTATCTTGGGACAGGGTTTTGCTAAATTATGCATGCTGCCTCTGGCCTCGAACCTGGGATCCTCCAGCCTCCACTTCCTGAGTTGCTTGGATTACAGGTGTGAGCCACCTTGCTGGGCCTAAAAGTATTATATTTAATGAGGAAGAATTCTCCCCCAAATATTCTTGTGATACTCAACTGCATAATTCTTATAAAATGCCAAATGTAAACTATTATTATTAATAATTCTAAAATAAAAATGTCAACTAAAAATTTTATATTTAGTCTTCAATGACTATGAAATGTTTCCAGCATTATGCTAGATATGGAAACTATAAAAATGAAAAACAGTCTCTGGCCATGAGGAACTTAAAGGAAGTGGGGTAAAGAGAGAAGTAAGCTGGGGATTATTATCTGGCCATGATGGTACAGAACATAAGCATCTAACCTAGCTCCTGGACATGGGGAGGGACAGAGTGATTTGGTGATGAGGGAAGGCTTCCAAGAGGCAGTGATGCAGAGCTGTCCTTAAGGACATGTAGGAGTAAGTCAAAATAAAAAGGTAAGAAGAATATTTTCCTGGCTGAGGATATAGCTCAGTGGTACAGCACTTACATAGCATGCAAGAGGGCCTGTGTTTGAATGGCAAAGAAATTAAGTAAGAAAAATATTTTCCTTAATATTTTTTCTAATAGTAGAAAATAAAGACAAATTCAAATGTCAGGAAATATTCATTCTTTCCCTTGAACTTTGTCATCCTGTTCATCCCTAAAGGAAGCTGTTGATAACAGCTGAGGTTTCTAGTTGTCTGTGGATCTGAGTGATTTCACTTTTGTGGTTAGGAAACTCTTAAAAGCTTAGCATTCTATAACAGCACTTTCCAGTAGAAATATGTAATCCACAAATAAAAAGTTAAATGTTCTAGTAGCCACATAGCGATATTTGCAATCTCATTTTCATATAAAGTCTTAAAGTACAGTATATATTTTACAGGTGAAGCATATTTTGATTGGTATTAGTCACATTGCAGTACTCAAAAGCCACATGCAGCTACTGGCTCTCATATTCAACAGTGCACTTTCATAACATCAACATCAAATCTCACTATGATGACAAATAAAAATGAACCCAGAGTGCCCTGGCTGGACTTATTCATGGCTATTAATCCTTCACTAACATAAATAGCATAACTTCAAGAAGAGAGAAACAAAGATTCTATAAAGATCTATGTTCTAACTTGGGGATTTCTCCTATACTTGACAGTCAACAGTGTTATGAGAGGCTCTATACCTTAGAACCAAACCATGATATGGTCCTGGAAAAATAAATGTTTTGACTGTGGTTACACTAAAAGTATGTCAGGCTTCACAGAATAACTACACATTCCATTGCTATTGGGGTCAATTTGTGATTATGCAGCTATGAAATAATTCTGAACCAACTATTCTGTCACAAAAGATATGGTCAAGGCAATCCCTCACACAGAATGTCACCTATGATAATTTTTTTCATACTGAAATGGCTTCATTGCTGTTTGTCTACAAAATATTTTCACTGTTGAGCCAAGACAAATGATGGCACCAGGAAGAAGGACCGGCTCATGATTACCATTGGAGGCAACAATCTCTGGGTCTCAATTTCTCTATGAAATGACAATAATAACTGTGATCCTAAAGTCTTAGTACCATGAAGATATGAACAAATACTTCTTACTTTTCTGACTCCCAGTTTAGCACAGTGCTTGTGATTGCAAAAGTACTTCTTCAATCTCTAGACGTGTTTGTGAGAGTTAGGGCCACCCTGTGAATCACTTTTTCTTTACTCTCCCTAGTGGGTTCCTCAGAGTTGGTGACAAGAACATTACTAATTGCCTAGCCGGTGCCAGGGGCACTGTGGAGTCATTGAGGAAGTCACTGTTAGCTACAACCCGTATAAAAGCTGATTACTCTCCAGAGAGGCAACATGGCATCCTGAGAGAATCAGGGCTGGTGCCTCAAAGTTCTTCCATAGATGCAGTGCACAGCCTGGGGCAACCTATTTTAACTGCAGCCTTCTCAGCTGTGAAAAATGAGAAGAACAATCCTTACTGCTTTGGAAGAGAGTTGTGTTTATTAATTAGTTTGAATTTCAAAGTGCTTCACAACTGGAAAGTTTCACTATTGAATTAAGGAAATTTTCCTTTCATCTTATCCCCTACCACATTAGGATGAAAAGAAACTGTGCTCACTGAGGCTGTAAGAAAAATGGAGGGGATTCAGGCAAAAATGCTAACAAACCTGACTTCTAAGGTAGTGGCTCATTTCCCCGACAGTAAGATGGCACCCATTAAAGAAAGCTTTGTAAATTAGGAATCTTGAAGAGCAACCAAACCTGCTCTCTGAAGAACTGCATTTGTTTTAGACTTAATTTTTATGATCCCTTCAAGAAAAATAAAAAAGGACAGGAGGGAAAACCAAATCACTCTGTGATAGGGAATTTGAAAATGAGAAGTAACAAAATCTGCTTTCTTACTTGAAAACTAAGTTGGGCCTGCTTGTATTCCTACCTTGGGACTCCTAAATCCCTTTGTCCTTTTTCTATTTTATCGTTGTATGTCCACATTTTTTTGGTTTGAAATATTCCATTATCATGTAAAGATTATTGAGGAGAGAAAGAGAGAGGGAGAGAGAGAAGAGAGGAAAGAGGAAAGACAATTTTTTTCATTCTCCTTGTGGCTCACTACCTGCTGTGTTTATTCTTTCTCTCTCCATACTGTGGAATGCAGCTGTCTGGCCAGAGACCGTATTTCCTAGCCTTCTTTGCCTCAAGCTGGGGTCAAGTAACAAGTTTTCACCAATGGAAAGTAAACAGAGGTGGGAGTTTTGGGAAGTATATGTCCCCTCTCCATTACCTCTGAGGGCTGGGAATGATTCTGAAGATATAGAGAAAGGCCAAGTCTTAAGAAAGAAGCCCAAATCTTTTATCACTTCAGGGAGAAAAGCCTCCTATAGATAATGAACATCTGCTTTGGATTGTTATATGAGAAATAATTTCTGATGTGTTAAGACGCTGAAGCAGGGTGTTGTGGTGCACACCTGTATCCCAGCAACTTGGGAGGTAGAGGCAGGATGATAACAAGTTTGAGGCCAGCAGCAGCCTGTGCAAGTTAGTGAGTTACCGTCTCAAAATAAAAGATAAAAAAGGAGTTCATGGTGAAGCTCAGTCAGTCATAGAGCACTTGCCTAGCATGCTTGAGGCCCTGGGTTCAACTACCCAGTACTGTAAAAAAAAATAAAATAAAAAGTCATTGAAATTTTGGTTTATTGTTAAAGCTGACTCACTTCCCCAAATTTCTCCTTATAGTTCTTTTCCATGCCAGACCATGAACTCCTTTAGGACTTTCATGATACCCAGTGTAGTGCAGGGCATATACAGTATTTAATAAATGCATGTGAAGGGAGAAAGGGAGACAGCAAAAGAAAGAAGGAATATTGAATTAATGTTTATGCATTTTTTTTCAGTGCTGGGGGTTGAACCTGGGCCTTGCATTTGCATGTTCTGCAAGTGCTGTACCACTGAGCTGCACCTTCAGCTCACTTTTTACCTTTTTGAGACAGGGTCTTATTAAGTTACACAGACTGCCTCTGGTCTCAAACTTGCGATCCTCCTGCCTCTGCCTCTCGGGTTGCTGGGATTATAGGCATGTGCCACCACACCCAAAGCTAATATGTATGCATTTAAAGTGACTCACTTTCTTTTATGTTTTCACACTCAACATGCTCTTTCCCGCCTCTTCCACTCTCACCCTCCCATTAACTGGTGGAAAGAGGAAGAATATTGCTGTTTTCTTCATAGTTTTCCAAAGGATGGACACACTGCCATGAGAGAAACTGCTAGCCAGAGGAAAGCAATCCCTTAGAGTAAGCAATCCACATATCATCACCCAAGAGAGTTGGGCCACCGCCAACATTTCCATCAGCAACTTGGAAGAGTTGTCTGTCTTCCCAACACAATAAAACTGGAG
Organism: Pedetes capensis; assembly: GCA_007922755.1. Lineage (NCBI taxonomy): Eukaryota > Metazoa > Chordata > Mammalia > Rodentia > Pedetidae > Pedetes > Pedetes capensis. Next base: position 14,606 of record VMDO01003006.1, read on the forward strand.
ACATGAGCATCCAGAGCTCCAGCCAGTACAATTACATGAAGCCAAACCACATTATCACTTGTAGATTCCAGGATTTATGACTGACTGTGATGGAAAATAAAGACAGGAATACTTTACTTGTCTGAATTCATCACTCATAAAAGACAATGTGTATTAATAATAGAGAAGAGCTGTAGATGTTCTACTTTTTCTAATGAAAACCTTAGCAATCAGGGCAGACACAGATGCCAACATCTTGTGTGGGGGGGAATGAGAAAGATTAGCAGTTTGCTCCTGTTCAGAAAATATGCAAATAAATTCCTTTATTGTTGAAATACTCCTTTCAAATGCATTGGGATAGCATTTCTATTTTCGCAGTCTCCTAGGTTTGGGATAGAGCTTCTGTCTTGGGTGGAACAGTGAGCATGTTTGTATTCTGTAATGACGTCTGCTTATTCAAGTATTAAGCTGTGGAGCAAAAGTCACTTTACTTCCAGAAACCCTGTAAGAATTGCTTGAGGGTGCATGTGCTATAAGAGTGGCATTTGCCATGAAAACAGTACTTTCTCTGCATGAACTCCCCTAGATCCTTTATCCAGCATAGCATGCTTAGGCTTTTTTGTAGCTGCTCATTTGTTGTCTCAGCTCTAGAATATCCACCCTGTGTGCACAGAGAGGGCCCATGCTGTCTCTGGCCAGTGCTGGCACATGGTAAGAGCTCAAAAATGTGGAAGAGCTCTGATTAGCTCACAATTTTGTGTTATCAAAGTTCTTTACACTATTTGTTTGCACTATCAATTTCCTTGCAGACAATGAAAAGACAAAGCAGGGTGGTTTTGTCTAATGTTTGCAAATTCTAAATTATTTAAGTACATGTTAGCGAAACCCATTGTTTAACTGTTTATCAGAATCAAAATTTCAGCCTTTAAAGTTCTGCAAGACAGAAACGATTATTTGAAAGAGGAAGGAAGGCGCTACCTGGGCCTTCAAACACAGGATTCATCCCTTATTCTGTTGATGCTTGGACTAGCTCCACAAACCCTGAAAGCGAGTTTGTTTCCAGAATACCTGAAACATAGACCACATTTTATGATGCTTGCCTTTCGTTTACCTTAGGGAGCTATATTTTCCCTATATTTATTTTTAAATCATTTAGGTTTTCCAATAAAATAACATTCTCATTTTCTTCCCTCTTCCCAGATGAACACATTTATTGTTTTAATCCATGAAAGTTTCCACATGGGCTGTGGTTGGTGGCTGGAACACCATAGAGTAGAGCACTTGGAAAAAATGTGTTATTTGCATTTAGAAAAATACTTCTTTGGCTGAATGTCTAGCCACTAAAATAATAACAGCTCATCAAAAAACAGGTATCCCAGATGCCCTTCCTAGAGTGGCAATCAGATGTCCTAAAGAGAAGAAGAAAAGAGTGAGAATTGTGGGGAAGGGGAAGCCAGAGGTAAAACCACAGTTGGAAGCAGGAAGTGGTTCAAGGAATTTAGGATTTGGAATACAGGAAGATGTGAGGCACACAAATCTTCTCTATAGACATCCAGTTTGAACCTAATCCAGGTTAGGGAGGAGTAAAATCATTATCTGATATTCTGTGACCACCTCAAAAATGCACTACGAGTTGTAACCAGACTAGAGTGGACATTGAGAAACTACCAGCTCTGCTAACCAGGGCTGGGGAGATACAGCTACCAAATGAAGACTTCCTGTAAGGGCCTGGTATCACCCACAGTCAGGAAGGCGTCATGGGGCAGAGGGAGAAAGTAAGCTTAATCCAGTCACCTCAGAGTGGGAGGCAAGGCCTCTAGCCCTGAGCTGCTCATTCAACTCCCCTCTGCAGCAGTAGACAGAGATGTGCAAGAGAGTCAGTCCCTTGCATTGATTCCTCTAAAGTGACCACAGATTTATTTTTATTCAATAACACATAATATATATTTATGTAAAAATGCATGTATTAAAATGTTCTAAACTTAGATTCCCTCATGTGTTGGTCCGTTTGCCATACTGTGGGGGTTTACATGTTACTGAGAGGCTGAAAGCTATGTCACTACTATTACAGATACCAGTAAGGTCACCAATGGTGGACAGGTTTCAGCTGAGCTTCCAGACTAATACAGACTAGGAAGAAGGACCTAGCAGCCTACTCCTGAAACAATTAACCTTATTAACTGAAACAATCGAAAACCCTATAAATAGCAGAGAAGCACTGTCAAATATAGTGCCGGAAAATGAGGCTGGAAGGCATTCAAGAAATGCCTGGGGAAGAGTTACCTCCTCGAAGTAGAGTTGACCTTAGTGACAGGAATGGTGTAAAGCCCCAGGGACCTCCATTTACTGATGTGGCATGACTCAAATGAGGAAGAACAACTGTAATCATCCATTAATAATTAGAAGGCAGAATGTACACAGTATGAATCTAGGAAGATTAGATATCATCAAAAGGGAAATGGAGTGCATAAACATCAATACTCTAGGCATCAGTGAGATAAAATGGAAGACTCATTAACAACCTGTCTTACATAGATGATACAACTCTGCTTGTTGAAAATGAAGAGGATTTGAGACATCTACTGATGAAGATCAAACAATACAGCCTTCAGTATGGATTGCACCTCAACATCAATAATTCCCCCAAATCCTTACAACTGGGTCAGTAAGCAACTTTAGAATTTAGAATTTGCAAATTCTAAATTCTAAAGGGAGAATAGATTGAGGTTGTCCAAGATTTTGCTTTACTTGATTCTACAATCAACACCTATAGAAGCAGCAGTCAAGAAATTTAAAAATGCATTGCACTGGGAAAAGCAGTTGCAAAAGACCTCTTTAAAGTGTTGAAAAGTAAAGATGTCTCATTGACGATGAAGGCTCACCTGACTCATTCTATGGTATTTGCAGTTGCACCCTGTGGTTGTGAAAGCTGGACACTGAATAAGAGAGACACGAGAAGAACTGATGTTTTTGAATTATGATGCTGGATATGAGTACTAAATATACCACGGACTGCCAAAAGAACCAACTGTTCCTTCCTACAAGAAGTGCAACCACAGTGCTCCTTGGAATCAAGGATGGCTAGACTGCATCTTCTGTATTTTGGACATGTTGTCAGGAGGGACCCATCCTTGGAAAAGGACATCATGTTTGGAAGAGTGGCAGGTCAGCAAAAAAAAAAGAGAAGACCTTCATCTAGATGGATTGACACAGTGCCTGCAACAATGGGGTTAAACATGAAAAAGACTATATGCCTAGCACAGAGTTGGGGAGTGTTTCATTCTGTTGTACATAGGGTTGCTATGAATCAGACCCAACTCGACGGCACCTAACAACAACAAAAACTTAGATTGTGTGATGGTTGCACAATTTCACACACATGAAAAAAAACATTGATTTGTATACTTTAAATGAATTTCATATTTTGTTTGAATTATGTCTCAATGAAGACTTTTTAAAGCATGTGTATATTTACCCACCTTTTTCCTTAAAAATAAAAAAAATACATTTAGTTGCATTGTTATATTGCCTGCCTTTCTTCAAGCCCAGACCAGGTCAGACCATATTATCTGTGTTATGGGATCAGCAAGAAAAATCACATGAAAAAATTAAATTTACCCAGTATGAAGGCCTTCATGTGCTCCTACACTCTCTCCACCCCAATACAGGGTTTTCATTGCCTTCTCTGGGTGTTGGTGCTTAATGTAGTTTGGGGCAGGGGCATCATGGTTTGAAAAGTGACACTTGCTGTGATCCTTCCACATTGTTGCAGATGTGGAAATTGGTGGCTTCTTTTAAAGCTGTCTTCAAAACTAGGTTATAAGTAATAATTCAGCCATAAAACATCTTGTGTGACATAACTGCAGTTGTTTTATAGGTGATAAAATCTCACAAGTGTTACATTAGTTTTATAAGAGTTTCTCATCTTGCTGGGTGCAGTGGTGCATGCCTGTAATCCAGCAACTTGGAAGGCAGAGGCAGGAGGATCACAAGTTCAAGGCTAGAGGTAGCCTGTACAATTTAACAAGACCCTATCTCAAGATAGAAATAAAGAATGGTCTGAGGGTACAGCTCAGTGGTAGATGGCTTGCAAAGTATGTGCAAGGCTCTAGTTTCAAGCCCCTAGGTGGGGTGAAAAGGGAAAAGTTATTTATCTTCTTTTTTTGATAAGTTGATAAACCAAGTGAATAGCATAGAGTAGTGCTCTCCAAATTATATATTGTGAAAAATAAGATTTTTGACAAATTTCTAAGTGATTGGTAACTTTTGTAAAACCAATAAAATAAATTTCCAGGTGAAAAAAGAAACACAAAATACTTGGCCCCCATAATATTAAATTCAATGAACATAAAATTATATTTTAATAAATATTATCAAATACAGGGAAAAAGTAAATTTTTTTTTTGAGACAGAGTCTCACTATGTAGGCCAGGGTGGCCTCTAACTCACTATGTAGCCCAGGTTAGGTTTAAACTTGTGATCCTCCTGCCTTGATCTCTGGGATGCTGGGATTACAGGTGTGTGCCACCATGACTAGCAAGAAATGCATTTTTTAAAGGAATACACATTGTTCATTGAAAACACTTATAGAGGCAGAAGTAGAAAATTGTTTTTATACTCAGAATTTTTCTAATTCTGCAATCATAAAACAAAATTATGAGTAGAACAAATTCTTCATATTAGACAAATACACACTTTTAATGAGAAATTTATATATTAATATTTAATTTTAAGATGATGAATGACCTTGCTTCTTGCTTGTTAACCTATCTAATCTAAGATTGACTGATGACAATGTCACCCATAGGTGATAATGTATATCAAAACTGACTCTATGTTTTAATAACACTTAAACCAGAGAAACCACTCTTACAGAGATATTCATGAGAACAAGAAGGAGAATAGAGGATATTCATTTTCAGCTTTTTTCCCCAAATGCAACAAGTGATAATCTATTTGGAAAAGTTTTCAATTCCTTATAAGCAAGCAGTGTCAATAACTTATGCTATAAATTTATAGTTAAATTTAGATTAACTTTTGGATAGGGATTTTCTACTTATATACTTTGGGGTTACAGTTGACAAATTAACCTTCAGATATTATATACTTCAGCATGTTCTGACTACTCACCCATATAACTCACCTCATGAGTTCAACACTCCCTGATCTGGTCTAAATACTGTTCCATGAATTGAGTCCTTCGATCAGGCATTTGGATGTGAAGGATGTCAATTGCTATAAAAATGTGTGGCCACTTATTCCCAAAGCCTGTACATATCTCATTTCAGACTAGGAATTGTTGACAGACCAGCACTGATCTATGGACTCCGCTCTTACTAGCAATATGAAGATGTAACATTCTTTTACTTCACCAAAGCAATTGAAGCCAGTGCTTGTGACAAACAAGCATGAGGGCAATGATTGGACTCTGAGAACTGAGATTTTATGATCCCTTTGATTGACATTAACCAAAAAGGAAGGTTCTGAAAATTGCTATTGGGTTTTTCATTTGAACCTTTCCTGTGTAATACTTTTACCAGTGACTTAGATGAAGCCATAAAATTATACTTTTCAGACCTAAAAATATAGTTTACATTTATATATTAAGCACTTATTGTGTATGATCTATATACTGGACTAATTGTTTTATAAGTATTATTTCACTTTATCCTTAGAACAAGAATTCTATGATGTAAGTAGTAATTATCCCCAACTTATCAATGGGAAGTTATCCACATGCCCACAGTCATACTGTTAGAAGGAGAGCTGTGATTTGAATCCAGGCCAGCTGATACTATATTTAAAAGTCTGAAACACTTAAGTGGACAGGCAAAACTGGCCAAAGAAACAGAATACTTGAAATATTCTCTAGGCCAAATTGATAGGCAAAAAATCAATAAAAGGAAATGTAAAAGGAATAAATGTCAATTTCTCTATTAGATTAACGTAAGTCAATTACACAAAAGCAGGCTGAGGAACACCTGGTATGTCAGAGTCTCCTCCGGTCCCACTGGCCTCACCCCTGACTCCAGCCTCAGTAGCGCCAACATCCCTAGAGGCTCTGTAGGACACTTCTGCTAACTGCACATCAGTTAAAGAGATCATCTTCTTGCCCTGGGATTCCTTGTTGTCCTCTTCTTCTTCTTCTTTTTTTTTTTAACAGCTTCATTAAGTGCACTCAATGTACAAAATCTGCACACATATTTAATATATACATTTTGATAAGTTTGGACATGTGCACACACCCTTGAAATCATTGCAATAAGCAAAGTAATAAACATAAACAAACCTCCAAAGATTCCCTTATACCACTTTGGTTTTTGTTGTTTGTTTTTATGAAGAACATCTAACATGGGATCTACCCTCCCAAATTGTTTACATGTACAATACAGTATTATTAGCCATAGGTGCAAACAAATGTACTCATGCCCATGTACTTTATGCCCATTGAACAACTCCTCATTTCCTCTCCCTCGGTCTCTAGTGACTATCATCTTACTCTCCACTTCTAGGAGTTTGTTTAGTAATGAGCATCTACATTGAAAAAGAAGAAAGATCACAAATAAACAACCTAACTTTACACCACACTCTAGAAAAAGAACAAAGCCCAAGATTAACAGAAGGAAGATTTATGCTAAGGAAAAATGATTAAAGCAGAAATAAATAATGAATAAAAATAGAAAACAATCAATGAAGCTAACAGGTGGATTTTTGTGGTTGTTATTTTATCTTTGTGGTGCTGGAGATTGAATCCAGGGCCTCCTGCATAATAAGCAGATGTTCTGCCACTGAGCTACATCCCCAGCCTCAATAGTTTTTTTTTTTTTTTGAAAAGACTGAAAAATTTAAAAACTAGCTTGATTAGCTAAGAGAAAAAGATAAAATACTCAATAAATAAAATCAGAAATGAAAGAGATGATATTACAACTAATGCCACAGAAATAAAATAAGGATCATAAGAGGCTATTCTGAACAATTATGTAGAAACAAATTGGATAGTCTAAAAGAAATGGATGGGCTAGGGTTTAGTTTAGGTGGTAAAATGTTCGAACCCCAGTACCACAAAAATAGGAGAAGGACCTGGAAGCCCATTCACAAAACAATCCTAACACAGTCGGCCATTGAAAACCCTATGGTTAGCAGGGAAGTACTGACATAGTGTTGGGATGGCACAGTGTTCAAGAGTGTTTCATCTGTTATACATAGGGTTGCTACAGTCCTATGAATTGGATCTGACTTGATGGCACCTAACAACAAATAAGAACAAATAAATGGATAGAAACTTGCCTAGGATTTTTAGGATTCACACAGAGAGAAGCCTGCACAGGTTATGTGCAATAGCAGTGAGGACAATTAATAAATATGCATTGAGTTGATGAATGAATGTGTTTCATTGCCAGTGGTTTTTGGTGTGAACAATTCTGAGAAGCTTTCTATATCCTCAGATGGTCCTGACAAGATGTCCCAGTTGCCTGCAGCAGGTGCCAACTCCAAAGAGGTACCTTGACTGGTTTTCCCTCTTTACCCATTTAATGTTCTCTGGTTTTCACCCTTGAGACCTTGGCTCACCTCCTAAGAGACCTCATGTCCACAAGTTCCTGTCATCAGATTCTACTTTTGGAGGAATCTAAGTGAAGACACTGGCTTGGTAGCTAACCTCTCTGATCTCTGTAATTTTCGCTATTGGTGAAAACTTTCAACAGATCAACTGGTAGAGTCTACTTACAATTCTTAGCATCTGCATGGGTTCACTCCTATGTTTGGGCTCTTTGCATCATTTTGTGTGTATCAAAAGGGACTGACAACCCCCCCCCACACTCACACACATACACAAACTACAGGAGTCTAGGGACTTGGTACAATTATAATGTTGATCTTCAACTCTGTGCTTAGCCTACACAGATGAAAAGATGCCGGGTCTGGACACTTGTGGGTTGACTGAAAGGATTTGTTTGCTTTTTTTTTTTGGTCCTATTTTTATTGTTTTTTTGTTTTTATTTCTTATTAGGCTTCTTACAACTGCATACCATGCTGCAGCATTCTTAAAGAAAAAAGGCTCAGTAGAACAGGCCTTTTGGTGATAATGCCAGTAATATCTTGGGGATATATGTATATGTGTGTATATGTTTTACGTATGTATATATGTTCTGCACATATATACCCATATAACATATATGTATATATGTTATACACACATATAACATCTTTCTTTCCAAATGCTTAATACATCATAACATTTCTGATCTTTTATCTTCACAACCATCCCTGTGGATTGAGCCAAGGCAGATAGCACAAGGGCTAAGATCTAGTCTGCAGGGTTCCCACCTTTCTAGTAGGAAGCTATGAGATACTCAAGTAAATCACAGGCACGCTCAAAATCTTGCATCTTTTGGACAAAGATTATTTGTCTAATTTTTCTCTTTGCTTTTGGGTTTTTTCCAAAGTTAATTACTAACCTCAATTAGCTCTGGTTATGAGACTTCTAAGACTATATTATTTGTACACATGTTACTGTACCAGTTGTATAAATATTTATAAAATATTTCAATCTACCATAGTATTTTTGGCTCTTTTGATAGTGATTATCTTTATGTCCTTATAAAATGAGACAATGAGAGAGACTCATCCAGCCTTTGTGTCCAGAGCTTGCAGAAAGCAAGAAGAGCTTCTATTTTCCCTTAATTTCTCTTGTGTGCTTTATTTTTAATCTAAGCCTGTGTTAGCAGAGGAATTTAGAACAGAATGAAACAGGTGAATTACTGTGTTAATAGAGTAGATGTACCAAAAGAGGAAGGGGACAATTTTGTAAGCATAAGAGAGGACCACACACATTTTTCAACATTGATGGCTTTCTCATATCCAAAAATGAAAAGCCATTTTCAAAGTATCCCTAAATGAACTATTCCCACCCAGGTATCTCCAAGGTGCCTTGACTGTGCCTACAGACTATCTCATTCAACAAAGAATCCAAGCCATTTGTCTGATTCTGAAATTGTTCCTCCATATATGCTTATAGAAAACCCTCATGACTGTGTTCACATCAGTAAAAAAAAAAAAAAAAAAAAAAAGAAAGAAAGAAAGAAATTGGTCCATAGCTTAACTGCTGTGTTTCTTAGCTAAGGTCTTTGGATAAAGTCCAAAGCAATAAATCATCACATGTGCCAGAAGAGAAAGTTTATTTTTTTAAATTAGAGCAATCTATATGACCCTAATATATACAAATACATAGTAATGATAATAATAGACACCATACATTTGTATACCATTCTACAAGTTACAAAGTGCTTTTCTACCTGCAATAAATGTCAGTAGACATACCTTGGACTGACGTATTATGTATAGCAAGGTATAGCAAGGTTCTTTCTCAGGAGTGTAAGTGGAGATAAACAGTTCAATGAAGGAGCAGTGAGAATATATATAACATGTATATGTATATGTATACACACACATACACACATATATGTCAGAACACATTGGATGGGGCCTGAGGGTATGAGAAGTCATAGAAAGTTAAGAAGTAGTAAAAAGTGGGAATATGCAGAAGGAGGTACACTAAGTATACACAGACAACCGTGATTTTAAACTCAAATGCCTTCACCTGAATAAATTACAAATTTGCAACTATATGGCAATAATACATATCTTGACAAAAATAAACTCAAATTCAAAATTTGGTCTAAATCTTGAGCTGAGCCAACAAAGTGCATCTTGCAGGCTATATTTGGCTTCCTGGCCCTTTTCTAAACCCTGGAAGAGAGAGAGGAAAGAAACTGAGCAGTATGGAGAGAGTAGCGGACGTGGGAAGGGGACGGCAAGGGCCCAGAGAACTGACACTCTAAGATCAAGACCAAGTCAGCTGGGCAAGAGAGAGCAAAAGAGCCAGGAGAGACTCTCTAGTGCCCTCCATCCCCTGGGGCTTTGCTTCCCCTCTCAGTTTCCTCTGCCTATGATCTTGCAATAAGGGCCTTTCTGTTAAAGGGTCTGAGTGAGAGTCTCTTTCTTAAACTCATCACCCATATGCCTTTGCAGATTTTTGTGAAAATCCTCCTTGGTAGAATGCTGGAAACTGGGGCCCCTGGGGTCTTGCCTAGTCTGCATTTAATACATCCTACAATACTTACCAGGCCCGCAGCCCTGTGACATCTGATCCCGTCAGATCTCAGAAGGTAAGTAGGGTGGGGCCTGGTTAGTACTTGGATGGGAGACCACCTGGGAACACCAGGTGCTGTAGGCTTGGGAGAAGAACCCTGAAACCCACTCCCAAAAATCAATCCATCATTAACCCTATGAACAGCAGAGAAGCACTGACAATAGTATGTAGGGTCTCTATGAGTTGGATACTGACTCAATGGCACCTAACAACAACAACAACAACAACAACAACAACAACAACAACAACAACAACATTTACCTTCAGGGTAGGAGGACTGAGAATCAAGCACGAATGTTTCCTTCCAATGCTGCCCTACGTTTCAGCCTACTTGATTCACAGAGGCCGTGAGACCATCTCTTCAGGCCCCTTAGAGAAAAGTGCTGCACAAAGGAATTTGTGGTGGTCTCACCAGTGCTGGGAAAGTTGTCTTCTCAAACTTACCCAATTCTGTCTTCAGAAAACCACGCAGAGTATCTGAACACCTAAATATGTCATCATTGAAGAATATAAAGTAAATATGTAAAATAATATAGCCATACATTAACCTAAATAGTGCTAATAAATTCTTGGCTTAGCCACAAATGGAAAATAGCTAATAGAATAATGACGTGTTTGTTTATTCCTGGAGCAGACCGCCAGCATTTGTCATGTTCCCAGTTCTGCTGCCAAGAGCAGCAGCAGGCAGGCTTACTCAGGATGAGGAGTCAAGTCCAGGAAACCCCTGCTTTCTAAGTCCTATAGGAAGTATAATTGTCTTTCTAAGGACTGAAAGAATCAGCAGGAAGAATAATCCACCTCCAGGGAAACTTGCAGGGTAAACCAGCAAAGTGGCAGGATTGGGTAGTGGTTACAGAACATAACATTTGGAGGTGGTCAGGTTTGGATCTGTGAATGAATTTTTATAAGAGTAGACACCTGACTCAAAGGAAATCAATCCATAGGCTAGCAACTAACCAATTATATGTATAGCCTTGCAAGCTTACCTAGCTTTGCTTAATGTTTGTCTGTCTCTCTCTCTTCTTTTTCCCTCTCCTTCTTTCTTCTTTTCTTTTTCTTTTCTTTTTTCTATCTTCTTTTCTTTCTTCCTTTTTTGTTTGCTTTATTTTGAGATACAGTCTCATTATGTAGCCCAGTTTGGCCTCGAACCCATGGTCCTCCTGCCTCAGCCTCCCAAGTGCCAGTTTTCTTTTTGGGAAAATGAGAAAATAACAATACCTAATGCAAAGTGCTGCTCCAAGTACTGATGAGACATAGAACCTTAAGTGCCAAGCGCAGAACCTAAGTCATGAGACACATTCAACAATTACTAGTTATTGCTGTGGTTTAGCCAAGACAGCAGCCAAATAGCCCAGAAGTTCTATGCCTTTAAGGCCAAACTAGGAGAGTAAACTTTTGCAAGCTTCTATTCGCTATCACAATGAAAAGGAAGTCCACTAAGTGTAGATGAGTAGAACCCAGTACCAGCTACAATTCACTTATTCATTCATTCAGGAAATAATATTTACTCTTGGATTAAAGCACAGAAAAAAATTAATTGATGTTAAAATGATCAAAATCTGTTTTGTAGAATGGCATTTTACTTTGTAATAAAAATTCAAGAAACTGAAAAAAATCACAATTACATGTTGATGATGTAAGAGGATACACACACCAGTGGTCTGGCATTGGTGTATAAATCAATACAAGTCGATGCTGGTAACAGTGCCAGTGTATCAATGTGCACCATGGTAGATTGTGACTAAGCCCATCATGGATAATATATCCGGTCTCCACTGTCTCACCCTCCATTGCAGCAGCAGAGTATCATGGAAAGTAAAGACTGAGAAGCTACTTAGAGCACTATGTATTTTCATCATAATTTTCTATTTTAATGTTCTTGAAGGCAGGAATTGTATCTCATTCACATTTCCTTGAGGATATTCATAGGTATCCACTACCAAATTAAAGAAGTCTTGGAAATAAAAATGGACAGTTATTAATTGCCATAACCTTAGTATTCAGGAGTCCTTTTCTTTCTTTGAAGTGCTATGTGATAAGAGCTGGGATTTAGCTCAGTTGGTAGAGCACTGCTCTGAAGTCTCCCCAGTTCAATTCCTAGCACCGCAAAAATGGGAGAAGGATGTGGCAATCTACTCCCAAGGCAATCCTGAAAAAAAAAATCAGCCATTGAAAACCCTATGAGGGTTGCTATGAGTCAGACATGACTTGATAGCACCTAACAACAAGGTGAACTTAAACCATGCTTTATTTGAGCAATAGGTTTCTTCTGCTTGAGGAGGTAAGTGATTGCAAGTGAGGCAGAGAAACTAATTGCTTGCAAGTGATGTGAAGGAACAAGTCTAAGCACATCAGATTCTTCCATTTGTGTTAGGCTCCCTCTCTCCCCTGAGCCAGGGCCAAACTCTGTGCAGTAATTGAGGCAGGCAGATCAGAGCAGCCCAACCCAGGTATACTAGAGGCTACCTCTGTGTTGCCAGCCTGTTTGTGTCCAGATTCTGTAGAACAATTGCTCCAATTCACATAGGAAAGCTGTCCTACAACATACTGGTTATCAACAGGGCACCATAGTGCATGCCTGTAATCCTAGGGACTCAGGAGCCTGAGGTAGGAGGACCACAAGTTCAAGACTAGAGACAGCCTAGGCAATTTAGGGAGACCATCTCAAAATAAAAAAGGGGCTGGGTGCATCTCACTGGTAGAGCATTTGCTTAGTATTCACGAGGCCCTGGATTCAACCCAGAAGTACTGAAAAAAAAAAAAAAAAAAAAGACTGGTTATCCTCAAGCACATGAGAGGCTAAAGTCATTTTCTGCCTTCTCAGGGACACAGAAAAACAAATGATGCTGCCATAAGATAATACTCAACACCAGATTATTCCATCATGTTTTATCGTGGGGCTCAGATACTGCATTCTTTCCCACATCTAACACATGCAGCAAAAACACATGGAAACTATAATAAATGCTTCTAATTAACAAATGAAAATACATCTGAGCCAAGTGAAAGATGTTGCTGCTTAAGAACTCTCCTTGGGTGCTGGGTCTGTGCCCATGACAGATCAAATCATTTAAATGCATTATAAGGACAAAGGGATGTGAATCCTCAGACTCTTTCATCCTCATCCACGGAATGGCTTTTGTGTTCATCCTGAATAAGGTGGTGTTTTTGTTTGTTTGTTTGTTTGTTTGTTTTCCCTCTACTTGTAATAAACGAGTTTAAACCAGACTCAAATTTTGATACTTAAAAAAAAAATCGGCTGTTATAAATTGATAGCCCCAGTTAAAGGAATAAAACACTTTTGCGTGGAAACAGTGATTCATGAACTGCTCTTCCCTACAGGAGATGAAACCATTTGGGCTTTCCTCAGAGATGCTTACATTACTGGCAACATTTTAAAAAACTTCATTATATACAGAAAATTCCAGCTTTCAATTTTTCTTCTTGAGAGGGTTCAGCAGTTGCTTTGGTGAATGTGTGTCTCTTGGTGAACGTGTGTGTGTGTGTGTGTGTGTGTGTGTGTGTGTGTTCGCGGACACACGAGTGTTTCATAAAATTAGATTCTAGCAAAGGAAAAGTGCATTTATGCAAAAGCAATTCATCAACCACTTCTGTGCTCAGAATTCACCAAGGTAATTTAGATACTTTAATGGCAAGGTAGTTTAGGTAGGTAGGAGGCGATGTCCCCTCCCCCATCCAACAGCTATGGTAATAGAAAATGTGGGCTCTAAATGAATCTTTTCAGGAAAGTAATTCTCGTTTTAATTATTTATCCACTACCAAATATAAAATATAATTACACAGCCAATGTCCATGGGAGCAAAATCCACAGTGCAGTATAGACTAGAAGAGCTTTCTGCTTTAAGAAATTTTCCATTAAAAAAAGATATTAAAAAAATAAGATTAGCCAAATGCAGCTTTTAGTGCTAATCTAATTTTCATAATGTTAGTGTTTAGCAAAAGCCTACCACTTGGTCAAACACAATGGCTCCAGAATTTGCAGTGGTTTTACCATGGCCTTGACCTTTATGATGTCAGACATATATTATTTCTCTGCTATAATTTACTATTGACATCATGGATTAAATTTGTTGTTTCAGCTAATGTAACTGAGCAAGCAAGGTAGATTGTGAAACTGAAGCCAGCTACTGAAATACGAGGGTTGTCAAGTATAAATTTACAAAAGATATTCAGACTGGGTGTGGAAGACAAAAACAAATGGACAAAGAAGCTGTTTTTGACAGACTGCAAGGGGCTAGAGACTTCAACTTGAACATTGTAAATCCAGATGTCAGAAAACACTGCTGCAGAGCTAGAGACACATCTATTCCTCAGGAATATAAATGGTGATGGGAAACCAAACTTTCAAGAGGCTGAGCATTTTTGAAAAGTATATCCTTGCTGCCTGATAACAAACTTTCTCATCTCTTCCTTCCTTCTTCCCAACCCGATCCTGAACACCGTTTCAAGTCACCACCTCAGAAGCAGTAACGTCCACAAAGCCAGTGTTTCATGGGACACTATTTGGACAAGAAGCTAAGGAACATTAAAGAAATATAGTAAACGATGTATATTTTAAAGAAAAATAAATTACTTTGACAACCATATTCCCCAAACGTGAGCTGTGACCAGTTTTCACATCTTGAGCAAATTCTATTTTCAGGACAAAGTGTAAGCTGCATAAGAAGGGATATTGTAGCTGGAAGAACATATAAAGGTCTCCCATCACTCAGCATAGAACCCCTTGGTGGTAACCAGGCCACCTCTATGGCTGGTCTCTGAGACAAAGAGCCTGGCTGAGTGAGTTGGCAAGCTTACAGTCAGTCTTTCTTTCTAACCTTCCAAATGCTTTACTTCCCAAGATACCCCACGAGTGAAGAGAATTTTAGAATAACTGAAATCAGAAAGTTAGTGTATGTGACATGGATAGATAGATCAGGTGGGTGACATGAGAAGAACAAGAACCTAGGGAATGAAATATGTTTTCAGTGTTACAGCTTACTGTGTGGGCAATGCCCATTTGGATTTCCTGGTCTAGCTTGGGGTTAGATTATACTTGGAGAGTATTAGTGGTTAGGCATTTGGGGTATTTTTAAGGGGATAGAAAGATTGGGTTTCCTGTTGCCCATGTAAACTGGCTTAACAACCTGTTATCCAGATTTTTATACGGAAGCTGTGAGAATTCCTTCTGAGTGCATGAATCAGAAACACAATGAATATTTATGGAATAACACATGGTACCTCATGCTGTACTGGGGCTTGTGATTATTTAGTAATCATTACAAATAAATGTTGCCTTCAAAGTTATAGTCTAATGTCTATGTGTACCTATGTATAAGAGAGAAAATACATATTATAAGAGCAACTCCAAGGTGGGAAAATAAGGACACAAATATATTCTTTGCTTCTTGACCCACAAAGTGCCTTTGAATTGCTGTTAAAATATTCAAATTGGTGAAGATGGTATTTTCAGGCCATCATAAAAAGAAATGACACAGAAAGCTCTCATTTGCATCCACATTGGTCAACCATGGAAATCCCTAGATTGAACATAAGGAAATCTTCAGAGGCTCATCACCATCTGGCATGTGAGTAACCAGGAAGGAAGAGGTGCTGTGAACCAAATACGCCAAAAGGGATCAAGTGTCCCTTCAGACGACTCTAGAGGGATCCTCATAGGGCCTCAGAACCTGTAAGGAGGCTCAAACTTGGTGTGTCTGCCCTACCTATAGACCTAGTAACTGTGAAGTGCAGACTACTCTCAATTTTTCTAACCCACATGTTCACACACATGCACACGCACACACACAGAGTGAAAAGTTCTCTACTGTATTTTTTTCTGAAGATTGTTTTTGTTGTTAGCTGCCATTGAGTTGGTGTCCAACTCAATGTGACCCTACATATAACAAGCGAAATAGTATTGTTAGTGCTTCTCTGCTATTTGTAGGGTTTTCGATGGCTGGTTGTTTTTTGGGAGTGGGTTGCTGGGTCCTTCTCCCAAGCCTACAGCCCCTCGTGTTCCCAGGAGGTCTCCCATCCAAGTACTAACCATGCCCTACCTTGCTTAGCTTCTGAGATCTGACAGGATCAGACACCACAGTGGTATGGTTGTAGGCTCTGAAGATTAGGATGATGATAAATTTTCCAGCTATTCCTATAAAAACAGGAATTAAAGTCCTTTAGGTAGTATGTATCCGCCACCCCAGTGACTAGGGAGTCTGAGGCATGAGGATCACAAGTGCAAGGCCATAAGCAGTCTGCACAATTTAGGGAGACCTTGTCTCAAAAATAAAATAGAATAAAATAAAATTAAATTAAATTAAATTAAGGGGGTGGCTGGGGTATAGCACTTGTCTAGCATGTTTGAGGGTCTGAGTTCAACCAGTACTGAGAAAAAAAAAATCCCTTAGATATTTTCTTACTTGCAAAATGACACGAACACTGGACCTTGAGGCAGAAAACCTAGGGTGTAGACCAGTTCTTCCACCAAATAGCTGGATGATCTTGAAGAAGTTATTTTCCCTCTCTGGGCTTAGTTCCCTGCATGGTCTCACTACTTACTCTCTTGGTACCTCAGCAAAGCCATTCTTCTCCCAACAGATGCATCTTCCCCTCTATGCCAAACCTTTCGGTGGGTCCCATTGAAATTTGAAGTCCTCCAGGTCTTGTCCTTGTCTATATCTTATACCACTGTTCTCTTTGTTCACTTCATTTGGGCCACCTTTGTTCCCTTAACTACGCCAAGCTCACTGCTGGCCTTTGCATCTGGGGTTCTCTTTGCCTAAAATGCTCTGTGCCAAGATCTTCAATGACTGGCTCCTTCTTATTGGTCATGGTTAGTTCAAATGTTGCCTCTTGACAACAACATCTAAAGTACGATTTTCCACCCAAATCTTATTGTCACAGAACCCTGTTTATTCCCTTCAAAACACACACAACAATTTTAATCACCTAGGTTAGTTATTTATCATCTATCTGCCTCCCATTGACACTGTAAATTCCTTGAGAACAAGAACCTCCTCTCTTATCACCATGGGTAATCCTATCATTTCTGCCCAGTACCTGTGTAACAAATATTTGTTCAGTTAAATGAGTGAATAAATCATATGAAGATTGAAAGTCTTTAACTGGATCTCACAAATCCCTTCCAACTCAAAAATCCTGTGATTCCCATGTCACAGAGCCACCAGAGGAGGAAAGGAGACAAAAGTTTGCCACTGCACGTTTAGAGCCACTAAACAGTCTAAAACTTTTAAAGCCATTATAAAATTAGTGCAATTTGGGGCGATCTGTGAACTGTTAAACAAAACTTCGCTCTCTGAACACTGTTTACAAAACAAAGCCTGGAATGGTAGAAATTAGATGCAGAGCAAACAAACCATGTTGAAATAAAGTGTTTCCTGAAGAGGCAACATCCTGGAAAGCGATAACAACTGAGCAATTTTTCCCCCAGTTGGCTCTGTAGAAAGTCACACCCTTCTCTTATGCTGGAACATTTGACAAAGTTCTATTTGCAAGTCGCTTCTAAAGGGCAGCAATTTATTTTTGTATTAGTGATTCTGTGAACTGCAGACCCCACTCCGTGAGATCATATGTCTCTGTAACATCTATTTGATATATAATTTCTCTGATGTGAGAAAGGAAGGTATACCCATCTGAAAACTTTCATTGGCCCAGTAGTGCTCCCAGATGGAGCACTCAACAGTGAATTGAACCTCAGCCTGTCTGGGTGTTCTTCAGTACTGGGCCAGACTATCCCTGCTCCTAAAAAGTCAATCTATATTCTAGCCAAACTGAACTACCCAGAATTTTCAAATCAGATCTAGTAGGTATGCTTTTACCTGCCTGGCTTTGCCACACTGTCCTCCAGCTCTTGGGATGGGCACAACCTCCATCCACAACTCCTACCATTCCCACATGGAGGTAAATTTATCTCTTCCTTAAATCCTGGAATCCCCCACCTGGAAGCCATCTCTTCATCCTCTTTGTATTTAATTATAATCATTAAGTTGACACTTCCTGAGAACATACACTTTGCTTTGATTGTCTTAAGGAACCCTCAAATAACCCTATCTGGTTAGCACCATTATCATTCTACTTTCCAGATAAAGACTCTGAGCCTCAAGGAGTTAGGAAACTGGTGAATTTCATGCACCATACATCCTAGAGCTGAGACGTAAACCCAGATTATCTCTAGAGCCAGCTCATACCAGCTTTAGCAAGTCTACTATTATCATCTCTTTCCAACTCTGCATTCAATGACATCATGATGGTAGCATAAAATAAGATGTAGTGATAGTATTTACACCATGGAAATAGGTATGAGCTATAAACCAGTACACTTTCCATTTGTTACAGATCATCAGTTGTGAAATATTTACTGATACAACACTGTCTAGGGCCCACCTTCTCAAGCATTATGTTACACTACCTCCTCTGTTTGTGTGTTTAGGTGTGACTCTCACTAGATAGAGAGTTCCTCCAGGTAAGGGGGCCACATCATACTCATGGATAGCTCATGCTGTCTTGGCATGCTACCTTTTTCATATGCAGGAAGTATACAAAACATACTTATTGGAATTATTTGTTTTTCATTCCCAAGGTGGCTAATGTCAATATTTTGTTGTGAGATAGAAAAAAGAAGTAGCTGCTCTTCTAGTTAAATTGAAGTATTTCTAACTCCTTTAAATATTACATACTTGAAAAAGATGTTATCATAAGCAAGCATGAAGAAAGGCACCCTGGAAAGCGACACTAGAAGGAATCATAAATATGATCAAATGCAACCTTCCTGTTTGACTAAAACTGAATTCTAACATGTAGAGACTGTTCTCATTAGAAGCAGGGATTGACCAAGTGTCACCGGAGTATGGGGCAATGATCTTTTCCAAAATATATTCCTCCCAGTGGTTCTGATACTTTTCCCCACCACTACCATCCCTCCTCCTCCCTTACTAAGGACCACCAACAAGCTGAGTCTCAGTTACTAACTCAAATTTGGTGTCAAAAAGGGATACATAAGCAAGACTTCCCCTGGAGATTAGGAACACGTTAACATTGCCTCCACAATGAGAAAATTAATGAGATTATTCTAAAGACAGTATCAATTTTACTGCCCAATTTTCCCAGCTTCTAAACCAAAATTCTAAACATGTCTCACCCACACCTCATGCTCTCACCCCCTACATCTTTGCTCCCTCTTTCTTATCCACAGGGACTGTATTCCTGTTCTAACTCCACTGCGGAAATCATACTAATATTTACATCTTACCAAGTCTAGCTTATTGCCACTCCCTGTGTGTTCTTCCCCTCAAAGAAATCACTGCTGTAAAACATCTAGATCCCTGGATTTATGTGGGGAGCTTACATTGCCTTCATCTAGAATTCTACTGTGAAACTTAATGAGGAACACATGCTTCTTCTCGACAGGACCATAAAGGCCTTTATGTGTTCTGTTCTCTCTTCAGGCCCAGCCTGATCATGCTGGGTGTTGATGAGCACCAGGGCCCCTTCATATCTTGGGAGCTTCTCCAGGAGGTATGTGACCCAGTGACACAAAACTGATCAGGTCAAGTCTTGCTGAGACTCTTAGTGAAGGGAAAGTCAGGTGCCTCCTGATCCCAAGGTGCCTCCTTCACTTAAGTCCCAAGCCGTGAGTTGGTTCTCAGATGGACCTCCTGCCCTGGTGTTTGGTTTCTCCTCAGCTCTTTTCAATGATCACAATCCAGAGTTGATTGCCAGTTGGACAGGACCCTCAACTCCTTCCTATGTCTGCTGCTGCCTCCCCCAAGGTTGGTTTAACCATTAATAGAGCAAGGATGCCCACCAGGGAGAACACTACCTACAAGCAGAGGGAAGCTGGGGAAACAGCCACCTCCCCTGCTCTTAATAGACCTCTGTGACCTCCCAAAGCCTCGTACCTGACCCATAACTGCCCATCTCTGCATCCCTGCTCCAATACCTGCCCTGCCCCACCTGCAGCCTAGAACTACTGGACAAGACCCCTGCACGGCTCCTACCTGAGGTCCTGGGCCTCCAGCGTCAGGCAGATCAAAGGAAGGGGCCAGCTGCAGACCTTTTATGGAACCTCTGGTGCCTATCTCACTCCATGTTCTCGAACTTGTTCTCCTTTCTCTGTTGGGGACTCCAGGGATGCCATACAACAAAGACAATGCTTTTAGTTTTGTTTTGCTTTTTGGCCAATCTTCAGTTCCCTAAGAACAAAGACTGAACTCTCTATCTGTTCTTGTCCCATAGCACTTAGCACTCCCAGATAGGCACTGTTTAAGAATAAAGGAAATGAGAACACATCAGAAAGCAGGCTGTGGTCTAATGACGATCCTCAAGGGGGCAAGTGCTTCTATGAGACATCTAAAGGGAGTGAAGAACTCTGGGGACTGAGTGAACAAATGTTTGCCTGAAACAGGAAGGGCAGAGTCCAGAGTGTTTGCACCTTTTTAAACAAACATTTAAATTTCATGTGCCTTCCATGGTTCTAAGCACCTTTGAAATAAGAACTCATTTTATCTTGATGAAACTGAGGCACAGAGCGGTGATGTAATTTGCCTGAAGTCAAGCAGCTGATTTGCATCACCAAGCTGGTTGGCAGGAGAGTCCTGCTCTTAAGTAGGGGTAATGCTGCTTTTATGGACAGGGCAGTGATGAGCAAAGCCTGAGGTCAGACTATGTTAGTAGAATCAAGTATAGAGAAAGGATGACAGGACCAGGAACAGGGGAGGCAGAGTGTGGGGGAAGCTCGTCATACGAGGTGCAAGTGGGGCACAGATGCCAGAACTGGTCTCAGAAGACACAGGCATGGCTGGGATGGAGGGAACCAAATTCTCAGTGCCACTCCCCTCCCTAGAGCCGAAGGGCAGGAGAGCATCCTCCACCTGTGGCTTGGTGGCTGGGGCAGACTGCCATGGCTCCACACCCTTATTTTCCCCTCAAAGTGCTGTTGCCATTGGGTATGTGACCTGGCCTCACAGAGCCCTGACTTCCTCTTAGAGGGCAAGGGATGCACCTTCCTCATGAGGTAGTTCTAAGAACCAAATGTAACAGGCCATGTACTTGGTAAGCACTCACTAAATGCTGGTGAGCATTACCATTACAATTGTTACTAAGTTCAACAGCCCTTTGGCTTTCTTGGGACCAATGAGACAAATTCAGGATTTGTAAGTTGCTCCTAAATAATGTCTAGTCCTGGTTTGGGGTGAAGTATATCTTCCCTTGTGAGGAATTTATTTATTCTCAAATGTCCTTTTGTCTCCACCATGTATATGCACCAAGGACTACCTTAGGCTCTTAAGAAATAATGATGAGCCAGGAGGGGTGGTACATATTTGTAATCTCAGTAACTGGGGAGGTGGAGGCAGGAGGATCGAAAGTTTGAGGCCAGAGGCAGCCTATGCAATTTAGCAAGACTCTGTCTCAAGATAAAAAATTAAAAGGGGCTGGGGGTGCAGCTCAGTGGTAGAGCACTTGCCTAGCATGCATAAGGCCCCGGGTTCACTGCTTCAGTCTTAAAGGAAGGAAGAAAGAAAGGGAGGGAAGGAAGGAGGGGGAAGAAAGGAAGGAACAAGGAAAGGAAGGAAGGGCTGGGCGAGGAGGCTCACACCTTTAATCCCAGCAACTCAGGAGGTGGAGGCAGGAGGATCTCAGGTTCAAGGCCAGAGGCAGCCTGTGTAACTTAGTAAGAACCTGTATCAAGATAAAAGGTACACTGTATAAATGACCTGAATTATCACCCCATAAATATGAACTATTAAAGTATTTACAAATATAAAAAAGAAACTCATTATACTGCATGTAAATTTAACAATAACAATAACAATAATAATAACAACAACAACAACAACAACCCCAAATGCTGGAATGCTAGTTGGTAGTAAGGCAGAGTATTTTCTTAAAACAAAGAAAGATTATTGATTCATATTAAAATTAATTTCCTGAAACTTTTTTCTGATTAAAGAAAGAAATGGTTTGATCACTCCAGTTTTTAGAAGATTATTGGATATAATTTTTTCTGTTCAGTTTTAATTAATTTATAATTGACAAATAAAATTATATATTAACCGTATACATCATTTTTTGAAATATGCATACATTTTGAGATGACTAACAACAAATCAAGCTAATTGGAATATGCTTTATCTCACGTATTTTTGTGTGTGTGATAGAAACAATTAAAATCTACTTTGGTGGTAATTTTCAAAAATTTAATACTATGTTATTAACTATTTAAAAAATGAACTGGGGGTGCATCCCAGTGGTAGAGCTCTTGCAAAGTATACGTGGAGCCCTGGGTTCAACCCCCAAATACCACAAAAAATAAAAAATTAAAATTAAAAATTTTATAAAAGCTGGAGTTGAGGTAAGAAAACTGAAGAAATTATTATGATAGCTGAGGCAAGAAATGAGGAAAGGAAATGCAGAAAGAAAGATAAA
The DNA here is from genome assembly GCA_007922755.1 of Pedetes capensis. NCBI lineage: Eukaryota > Metazoa > Chordata > Mammalia > Rodentia > Pedetidae > Pedetes > Pedetes capensis. Next base: position 37,182 of record VMDO01003006.1, read on the forward strand.
AGTATTTGGTGCTTTAGGGGAAATAAATTAAACACACACACACACACACACACACACATACACACACAGATACAACTTGGATGTCATCACAATAAATGGCATTGCAGTAGTATGAATGAAGAACTACAGGAGAATGGGGAGTAGAGTGCCTGGCTGTGGTCAGGGTCCTGGAGTCTTCCCATTTCTGAAGCAGCATTTCAGCAGAATGGGCAGAATTGGGATGTGGGTAGGGTTGTAGAAGGAGCTGAGTTCATCTCTCATCTTTTTTTTTTTTTTCCATTTTGTATATGCTAAGCAAGTGCTTCACCATTGAGCTACACCCCCAGTCCTAGGAGGTGAGCTTGGAAAGGAGGCAGGCCTCAGATCCTGTAGAAAGCGGAACTCTGCTGAGGGATTTTACTGGAAAGCAATAGTGGCATTTGATTTGCATTTTAGAAAAATTCCTCTAGCACTAGTAAAAAATTGAGTAATAGTTTTTCCTTCAACTTTAAGTAGTAACTTTAGTAATTTGCATATGCCAATTATAATTTTTTATCCTAAGTATATACTTCCTATACTCCAAATTCCTTAATATTTTACTTTGAATTGACTGCCTTTCTTTTTCAAATTATTCAAAAATAAACTTTACATAACCAGCATCAGTGGGTAGTCAGTGCTATTTGCCTTCAAAATGAGGACAATGGAAGCAATTAACAACACCATATAACATTTAATCCAGATACTTTTGTTGTCAAGAGTTTTGGGCCTGAGAACTGTTCCCACTATGTTGAAAATGGATAAGGAATAAAAAAGGCACTTAGCAAGTGTCAGTTGGAAGAATTGATGCTTTTGAATTATGGTGCTGGAGATGAATATTGAATATACCATGGACTGCCAACAGGACCAACAGATCTATCCTAGAAGGCCAACTAGAGTGTTCCTTGGAAGCAAGGATGGCTAGACTGTATCTTACATACTTTGGACATGTTGTCAGGAGGGACCAATCCCTGGAGAAGGACATCATGTTTGGGAGAGTGGCAGGTCAACAAAAAGAAAGGAAGACCCTCAACTAGATGCATTGACATAGTAGCTGAAATAATGGGCTTAAACAAAAAAGATCATGTGTGTGGCACTGAGTTGAGGAATGTTTCATTCTGTTGTATATATGGTTGCTATGAGTTAGACCTGACTGGATGGCACCTAACAACAACAAAGCACCAACTTGAGACTTTCCTCTTGACATATTTAGATTGGATAAAGAATTAAAAAGACAGTAACATTGTCATTTGTTTCTCCAATGTTATGAGCCTAAGTTGCTGGGAAGCATCTCATACTTTGGGAAACAGTGGACTAAAGCAGAGGTTCTAAACTTTGCAGATGAGGACATGTAAAAGAAGCACATCTGACATCTGAAACAAGTGCAAGTGTGGACAAACGTGCACAACCTAAAGAAAGACTTTCAGGCAGTAATACTCACCCTTCCTCTGTGCAATGTGCTGTGATTTGCCTGCTCCCAGCCTAGTCTTTTCCTTCTTCCTTTCTTTCCTTCCTTCCTTTCTTTCTTTCTTTTTCTTTCTTTCTTTCTTTCTTTTTCTTACTTTTTCTTTCTTTCTTTCCTTCTTTCTCTCCTTTCTTCTTTCTTTTCTTTCTTTTTCTTTATTTCTTTCTCTCTTTCTCTCCTTTTCTTTCTCTTCTCTTTTCTTTCTTTCTTTTCTTCTTTCACATTGATGGGGAAACACTATTAATTCAGTAATACACTAATTGGTTGTGAAAATCTTCTACTTTGAACTACTTTGAATTAAGCAAAGCTGGAGTTGAGGTAGGAAAACAACTAAAGGGGCTATTATGACAGCCTAGGCAAGAAATGATGAGTCCTAACCAATTCTAGTGGTAATCCCCAATGAAAGAGAGGTAAAATTGACAGCATGGGATCATTACACCTCACCTTTGAAAAATACGCCATTTGACATGGGGCAATGACATTCATAAGTCCATTCTTTTTTTTTTTTTTTTTTTTTTTTTTTTTGCGGTACTCTGCAAGTGCTGGACCATTGAGCTGCTGCCTCCAGCCCATTTTTTTTTACTTTTTGAGACAGGGTCTCACTAAGTTTCGCAGAGTGCCTGTGGTCTCGAACTTGTGATCCTCCTGCCTCCGCCTCCCGAGTCACTGGGATTACAGGCGCCACTGCACTCGGCTCAAGAGTCCATTTCTTATGAGTCTATTTAGTGTAAATTAAGCTCCCCAGCATTGGGTCAACTTTGGGGTGATTTTAATTGGAAAGCACAATTACCTGGAAAACAGGCCTCTGGCATCAACCTTGTAAAGCAACACACTCAGCATCAAATTTGACCGTGTTCTTATTGCACGTTAGAAAGCTTTCTACCTTGCAAATTCCATTCATATTCTGTTCTTCAAGAGATCTTCAACCATGGCCACATTTAGGTTTATACATCTACACAGTAATTGTTGTCTTGGATGGTGGCATGTTTTGTAATCCTCTGGTAGCCAAATGAGCATGACAGTGCTGTAATTAAAACTGTAATTACATTGTGTTCACATAGTTTGTTCGAATGAGACTTAATGATAGGACTCCCCTCAGCAAATGCAAAATATGAAAATGTTTCAAGTTGTTATGAGACAAGGGAAAAAATCCATATTTTTGAATAGTTCCAGAAAGGCCACCTCTATTTTCACAAATGTGGCTGTAAAACAAACAAGCTTCCTCTTTAATTTACCTTTCCTCTGCCATCAAGATGCCTAGGTGTTAAGAAAGGACTGTACAGCGATGCATTTGCCAGACAAAAAGCTTTCGCTGTTATTAATGACTGGTGGCGCCCTAGTGTAATCAAAGGGCACAGCTGCAGTGATATACGGCAATGACAAACCCCAGAATCTTTCTTTCTCAATGCTACGAGCCTAACAGCCAGCAGCCAAGAACTTCCAGCGCTGTATATCTACAAGATAAATAGCACCAGATATGAATATACGTATTGCTTACAGTCTTGAAAAGTATTGTTATATCCTCCCCACACAATCATTCTAAATATGACGCCAGTGCATTTTTCACCATTTCCGTGCAATCCTTGTTGTTTGTAAATGGCAATAGTTTTCTAGTAGAGATTTAAAGCCCTGCAACTGTACCAGTTACCACAGTCTGATTTGAAAACTCAGGCCCAGGCTGCTGACAGCAGAGCAGGTTTCTGGAGATTCATAACCCCTTTTACGATGACAGGCAGCATCAAAAGAAGGAATCACCTCAAGAATATACTAGAAATCATTTTTATTTTTGCTCCTCGATCATGCCAAGATGATCTAAAGGGAAAACTCAGAGTCACTCATGATATGAATTTGACATGAAGGAATCCATAAGAAAAATTCACTGATGTTTTTATTTCCAGCTATTAAGCCATTTTTTCCTCTCTCTTGCTTTGAACTTGTGACCAGTAAGTGCCCTATTTTGTTTTTTTAGGGATTCAAGAGATGTATTTAATTGGGAGTTATGGCTAAGGTTAAATAACTAGCATGAAACGAGGTTAGTTTTCTGTACTTACTCAGGTGTGAATTTCAGTAGAAAAATTGTGTAATTACTGACCAGGTTTCCATTAAAAGTAGTGAGTAAAATCACTGAATGGTCTTTTCCTAGATCAATAGCAAAGACACGTCCATGCGCACACAGAGGAAGTCAGTGCAGCTCCATGACCTTTTCATGAACTTTCTGGGAGACGGAAAGATCATTCAAAGGGCAGAGGTCAACATTCATGCTGGTCTCAAACAAAAATCAGATTTAGCATCAGGATGAAAGATTGAGAGTTCTTACCTACAAGTGCAAATGAAAATGGTGTTATTGTATATTTTACTACCTTATCAATGGCAAAAGGAACTACTTTTGTATTTCAGCGTATGTATAACATTTACTTACCAACTCACATTATTTTGCTGCCTCTGCCAAGCAACACAAGGCGAAAGATGAGGTTTAAAACTGGAAAACTTCAGTCAAGATGTGGATCTTCAGCTCCTGAGAAGAACATTGCCATGCTGAAGGTGCTCCTCTCTGGGTGATGAACCCCTAACCCTAACCCACATAGCACAAAGGGAAGAGTGGGATGTCTGAAGACAAGATAATAGTGAAATTAGGATAGAGCTTAAGTTAGAAATAAATTACACAGGTCCTGAAAGGCAGCATGGTGTTGCTCCTGTGTGGATGTGAGCCCGGCCTGGATAGAAATTGCACAGCTCTCTAGCTTTGCTCCAGAGATATTCAGGGCTGAAGAGACAACGGTGGGAGTTACTAGGGACCTGAAGCATTTTTTCGGAAGAGCTGCATTTCTAGCTCTGGCTCAGATCAGCATCATTGTGAAACCTGGAAACCAAAATGAGTTTTTGAGCTAACGAGGTCTACACAGAAATGACAACTGGTAACTTCTTTGGCCAGTGTTCTTAGCCAAAGGGAACCCAAAAAGATGGAAGTTATGTGTGAGAATCCATCAGGAATTGATAAAGAAACTTTGAGAACATAGAGAAAAATCAAAATATAGAAATCCTACTATTCTTCGCCCAGCATGGCTGCACATGCCTATAATCCCAGCACTCTGGAGGCTGAGGCAAGAGGATCATGAGTTCCAGGCCAACTTGGGCAACATGGTAAGATCCTATCAAAACAAACAAACAAACAAACAAATAAGCAAACAAAAACTACCGTTCTGAAAATTCAATATCCTAGCTGTTAGTTAAAAATAAAAAGTAATTTCAGAGAATCTGATACAACTACTACAGTCCACAGGTGGCTTTGTAGCCCTCTTTAGGTAGTGCTCAGTAGTTCAAAGTTTACAGGGTTCTGAAGACTTTAATAGAAATAAATTCACACTTGACATATAGGGAGGTCTGGGCACCAGTGCTCCTGTGTTCTAATGTTCCAATAGGATAGGGACAGATAAGAACACTATTCCTATCTGTCCCTACCCTATTTTCCTTGTCATAGGCATTTAATTTGCATAATCACTTGATTTAGGCAAGTTTCAGCATGTCCTCAGGCCATTCCCACCAGTCATTGCTTTATATAATTTTGGTTCCCAATATTGTGTGCTAAGTCAGAAACCAGCATTCAGTTAAACAAGCTTATTTACAAGGGCATGTGGGAGTGGATGCCTAGTAAGCCTGTAGGACTTGAAAGTTAGGAAGAGATTTAGGAGCATGTTCCTTTACCCTCCTTTGGTTTCCAGAATAGGAAACAAAGTTTGGTGATGTGAATGCATGGTATGTGTGTGCACACACGCTCATGCATGTGTGTGTGTGTGTGTGTGTGTGTGTGTGTGTGTGTTGAGCACTGACCAATCAGAATAGAGATAAGCTCTATGTAATCACAAGGGACTGTGGTTCTGGGGTAAGGAGGATCCTGAAAGTCTTCTGCAGGTACCACTTTGATCCTTTGACTGGTAAACTGTGGGAAGGTGAAGACATGCTGGGAAAGCAACTGTTCACTCAGGCATTAGATAATACATAGTGTCCTCTTCAGGAGAAGGATGTAGCAATCCACTTCCAAAGCAGTCTCAAAACAATCAGCCATTGAAAACGCTATGAGGGTCACTATGAGTCAGACTCAACTCAAAGGCACCTAACAAAAACAACACAGTGTCCTCTTAGTGGAGAAAGATGGTGCTTTGGTTAAACACTCCTCTGCCTGGGTTAGAATGCTGACTTCACCATGAACAAGATGACTTCCTTGGGCAAGTTGTTTAACTTCACTGTGCCTCAGTGTGTTCACTTGTGCCATAGGGATAATGACAGTGACCTCAGAGGATCAAGCAGAGAACATATACTGTGTGAAATGCCTTAAGGGCACTTCTTCACTCTCCTCCACAAGCCTTTTTATTGCCTGCATTTTACAGGTGAGGAAATGAGGCTCCTGCAGGGTGACTGAGCTGGCCCTGTCTCATATTTGGTAAATGGGAGCAAAAGGACTCACCCCAGAAAGACCTGCATGTAGCCCTATGTCAACCACAATGACTGACCCCAGAGCCTATATTCAATATTGATCTTAATGGCTCTGCTTCAGTGGCCTCCCATAATGTGAAACAAATAAGATGCAGAAAAAGGACATAATATAATGAATTTTTGCCTAGCTTTTTCCAAGGAGGTCAACTTGTCTAACTTTTCACAACTAATTAGCAGAAAAAGCATGTCAAGGGCCTAGCCCTTGACTAGCCCTTAGCCTAGCCCTTAGCCCAGTATTCTTTTCACCCTACACACCACCTTACACATAGCCCTCAAAATAAATTGTAGGACTTGCTGTGGAGCATGGCACGGTGGATAAAAACAGAGACTCTCTGGTCAGAATGCCTGGGTTTGAATCCTGGTTCACTGACTTGTCCTATGACCTTGCAAAAGTTCCATGGTCTCTTGGTGCCTCAGTTCCTCATTGGAAAATGAGGGTGATGTTAAGAATATCACTATCTCCTCCAGATCATTGTGAAGACTAAGTGAAGCATGCACAGGACACAGAACAATGCCTGACACCTAAAAATACCCAGGAAATGGTAGTTGTTATTATCTTTTCCACTCAAGCACATAGTCTCCGTGTAATCAAATTAACTACTAAGCTTCAGAAATTTTACCTTGTACTTTCAGAAATATAAAGTGTCAAGAGGACAGGAATGGATACATGGCACAAAATACTAAATTAGAAGGCCAAAGGAGTTATTTTAATTCTCCTAAGGAGGACATGATAAAGACTTAGTTCCTAAATAAGATGATACTTCAAAGAATCTTGGCAAGACTAGGGAGAAAGGGGTCTGTGAAAATATTCTAGTTGAAGAAGGAAAAATTTGGAAGGGACTTTATGAAAGCATGCCATGTCCTAAGGACATTACATTTTATCAAAGGAAGGTTTGGGCTTACAAGATTCATACTATTATTCAAATTATAAGGGAAGATCAAACTCAGCTAAATACAATTTGTATTAAACATTTTCTTTAAAGTGTCTAGTTTTTAAAGGAAATACAGGATATAATGTATATTGGAATGAATGGAAAATTAATCCAAAATAAGTATTATATCCATTTTTTTACAAGAGAAGGCATAAAGATTTTTAAAAACCTATTTCTCCTTTCATCTACTCCCATCAAAATTTTATTTAATTTGTCACAGAGCCCCATGAGCAGATTTCTGCCTCTTTGCCCTTTTAATGTGTTCAACTTGGCTTTAAGCACGCATCAGAAAGCAGCTCACAGTGAAAGTCTTTTGTTGTCAGTAGACAGAAACGTCAGAAACTGAGCTCTGGCCAACACAAGGTATAAAAGAATTCTTCCTAATGCCATCTGCTCTTCAAGGTCAAGTCCTGCACAGCTGCACACCCTAGATGGCCTGCAATCACCTGAGTAACCTCTGGGTGACATTCATATTTGAGATGAGACCTAAGATGGGGAAGAAAGGGTAGAAAGAGCAATGTGATACTTCACAGATTCTGGTCCAAGTGATCACACATTTGGCTTCCTGCAACTCATAAATCCATTATCTTCAAACCCAGGCTGCTCAAATTGCAGGCATTCCTCCTAAACAGCTGCAAATGATAAGCCTCACTCCACATAACTTTCTATAAAGTACTTTGGAGATATAAGTGACCATATATATGGGATGGATGGTGTTTTTCCTGTTTTTTTTTAATAAATAATCTAGAGAGTTCAGTGTCCTATCATTTTTATTGACCCTAGGAATGGGTCCTTCAAAGCAGCCCAGTTCTACAGAGGCTCTGATTCCAATAATGAGACTATATTCTAAAAATGAAACTTTTCAAAATTATACTGTTAAATTACCCATTGTAATTTATCTTTCTATTCATACTCAGTCTTTCAAAGAAAGGTATTCTGTCATTTGCAACAACAGAGATAAACCTTGAGGACATGATGCTAAATGAAATAAGCCAGACACAGAAAGACAAATACCACATGATCTCACTTATATGTGGGATCAACAACAACAACAACAACAACAACAAATTCATAGCAAGAGAGCAGAATGGTGGTTACCAGGAGCTGAGCGGTGAGGATTTGATGAGATGTTGATCAAAAGCTACAAACTTTCAGTAGTTTTAAAATGAGGAAGTACTAGAGACCTAATGCCTGCAGCCATAGCCCTGTGGCATCCGATCCCGTCAGATCTCGGAAGCTAAGCAGGGTCAGGCCTGGTTAGTACCTGGATGGGAGACCGCCTGGGAACACCAGAAGCTGTAGGCTTGGGAGAAGGACCTGGCAACCCCCTCCCAAAAATCAATCTGCCATTGAAAACCCTATGGCAGAGAAGCACTGACAATAGTGTTTCCTCTGTGGTACAGAGGGTCACTATGAGTCGGATACCGACTAGACGGCACCTAACAACAACAACAAGAGACCTAATATACAGCATGATTAATATAATCTGTTATATATAGTAATTTTTAAGGGAGTAGATATCAAGTGTTTTCATGACACACACAAAGTAACTATGTGAGGTGATAGATATGTTAATTAGCTTCATTATTATAATCATTTAACGAGGCATCCACACATCATAACATCTCATTTTATACCCTAAATATAGACAATTTTTATTCATCCAATCTACCTCATAAATCTGAGGGAGGGGAGGAGAATATTTCACTATTCTGTTTTTTCTTGTGCAGAAAAAATTTCCCTAGGACCTACCACTGTAGAAAGGTGATTTTGACCAAGAGCTTTCAGAAAAAGTAATGTGCCAGAACTGGTTTCTTATAGTGCTTAGATAAGGTTAGCAATATTTCTAGTCTTAGATATAACTGTTTTCATAGCTTTTGGGTTAAAGAAACAAATCAATCAATCAATCAATCAACAGACCTCCTCTTTTCCAATGATTCTAGTCATGGAAACCATAATCCTATAATTTAGAGAGGGTCTATAGAATTGTACTGATGTCAGTTCCTAGCTGGCTGGCAAAAGCCAGCTCCACATGTGTCCTCTCTACTCGTTCAGCCACAGAAATTTAGAAGCTTCAAATTCACCATGATGGAAGTATTTACACTTTGGACATTGGTATATGTCAGTCCTCTCTTTCTCCACCCCCAGGATCTGGTTGTTAAACATTTACCAGAGCACGACAGCTATAGCAGAACTGTGGTCCAGCCCTGGACCCCAAGGCTGGTGAAGGTTATTTCTAAGAATTCTAATAACCAAGAAGCATTAGGTACTTAATAGTAACTATTGTAATCATATCTTAAATGGATATGAATGAATAATGCAACACAGAAAAGGAGAAATGTAAATGAATGAACTTGTTAAACTAGTTTTGGGGCTGGGGTTTAGCTCAGTTGGTAGAGTGCTATTCTGCACTCTCTAAGGCCCTAGTTTCAATTCTTAGCACCCAAAAGTGGGGGAAGTCACCACTCCTGAAACAATCCCCAAACAATCAGCCATTGAAAACCCTGTGAATAGCAGAGAAGTGCTGACATAGTACAGGGCATGGCACAATGTCAGGGAGTGTTTTGTTCGTTTTTGTATAGTTGGTATGAGTTAGACCTGATTTGACAGCACCTAACAACAACAACAAACTAGTTTTAATAAAATTACTTTTTCTTAAAGTAAAAAGAAACTTCTATTAAATAGGATATATTGAACCTCCCATAACAACTGATAGCTAGACCCTTTAGAAGGGTGGAAAAGTTGAAAGTAAGGAATCTTCTGAAAATAGTTCTTAATCAAAAGAAAAATAACCTTACTATATGTTTTTGGGTTTTTTTCTGAAGAAAAAATTTATCTAACACATCAGGAAAAAATAAAAAACAAAAGCACCAGGAATTTTCCATTACCTTTTATGTTAATAGAACAACTTCCTCTCAGAACAAGCTTACTATATAAAGAAGGTTTAACTTTTCCTCCTCGTAGTTAGTTCTGCTTTCTTCCCTGTTTTGCCAATCTTGACTTTCAGTAGTACACAGCCTTCCAGGTGGGTTTAGTAGTAAAACCATGGAGGGAGGTTAGCTTTTATTGATTCTGAAAGGACAATATAACAAGATACTGACAATAATAAACAGATACAATGTTGTTTCAGCCTGGAAACAATTGCAGCCATATAACCCTTGGTGGCCTCTTTTATATGAACTTTTATTTTTCTCTCCACAATGACTAACATGGGAACTATCATCCATCCAATCGAGCAGCTTCTAGTTGCTCAGGAAATAGTTAAACTACTACAGGTCATCCCAGTAACCTCATGGAAATGCTTTGATTTGTCTCCCACATAAAACCAATATGAGTCATTTATATTACTAACAATTCCCAACAGAATCAAGGCACTAGACAAGTCTCTTTTTAAGAAAAAAAAATTATCCTTACTCTTGACTTTATCAAGGAAGAGTTTCTTGTGAGAAGTATATAGTTTTCATGAATTATTATGAGGAGTTTGTAGAGCCTTTACTTACTATTAAGGAATTGTGCTATTCAGAAAATTTTTAAAGTTTCCACACAATTCTAGTCTCATTTACTCTAATGCTATTTCTGACACATCAAATAAAAGTTCATCACAGAAAATCTCTTGGGTAAATAATTGAAATGTAATAATTACTTCAAATGCTCTTAGCTATAGAATAGGATAATGTGCATCTCTGAATCATGAATCCAGTGGTTATGCAATTAATCCACAAATACATAATCAAGTGTCCTTTGGATGAATTATAATAGGTGACCTGCAAATTATTCCTGTTTAAACACTACAAATATTTCTACATTTCATCTTCCAAAACAGAGCCTCTAAGAGAAAATCAAATGGTTAACAATATTTCTCATGTAACAACACTTGTTCCCCAAATGGGTGATTCATAGCTGAGTCAGCCTTAGCTTGCTGGAAGGTCACTGCTGGAACTGCCAGTGGGGAGGGTGGCTTCTCTGGGGACGCCACTGCCCCTACAGGGTCATCCTGCCACTAACTCACCAGGAGCTTCACACCACTTACACCTGAGGGTGCAAGATTTTGGGGGGTGGGTGGAGAAAAGAAAGGAGGAAGAAAAGAGAAAAAGGACAAATAAATTGCTAGACTTTGAGATAGGAAATATTTCTTTTGCATTCCAATTTGAAGTGAACTAAGTTTGCCACAAACCACCTTCAAATAGTAAAGCTTAAGAACATCAGCCTGCATCGAGTCATTAACCTTTCAGGACCTGCTCAAGGCAATGTAGTGTGACTTTATTAATGAATACTTTAAGGTGGCCTATAAAAGCTAACAAACACTGACACTTGCTATGATTCATCAAATTTAATATTCCATCAAATCTTTCAGCTTAAAGACCAATGATTTTTTTTTAAATACCAAAACCTCAAAGTGGAAATCTTATACTCCAAATAATCTTAATACATCAAGAAATCAAACCCATGAGAATTTATTGCTAGGTCAAATTTTTGAATAAACAAACAATAAGAAATAACTTCTGGGCACCATGAATTATACCTCCTACAGGTGTTTTATTGAAACTGCAGACAACTAAGAGATACAGCCCTTGAAAATAGACTTACTATTTAAGGCACCCATAGTCTGCTGTGTTGTAAGGAAGCAAAAGATCCTATTGTAAAACAGCTGGGTTTCTTGCTCCAGGCAAAGGGAAATTCCACAGTCAAAAATCCAATTAGAAACTTCGAGAAATTTTGCACTCTTTACCCCATGACTTTTGTACTTTGGAAATCCATATTTACATGTGCCCAACTTTCTCTGTAAGATCCCTTCTTGTGTTATTAAAATATGTACATGTTCCCAGTGATATCTGATAAGCTTCTCTACAAAAAACAGCCTACCTTCCTCACTTTCAGTGCCCATGAGCAAGGTTTGACAGAACTGCCAAAAGGTAGTTTTACTTTAAGGAAGCTACCCCTCACCCTTTAAAATTATGTACTGTAATATTTATCAGAAGAAAAAATGAAGTAGAAGAACTTTGGTGGTCTAATTTGGCCTCATTGGATTTTCTGTTCAAAATCTAGGCCATGGTCAGGGCCTAACACATGTCAAAAATTAGTACAGTTCCAGGGAAGCACAATCACAGATCCTGTGAGCCCACCATGGACAAAGAAATGGGCATATAAATTATGTCACTGGGCCAATCTGCCATATCATCAGAGAATAATCCAAATGGGTTATTATCCTTTTCTCTTCAAGTCATTCTGTAGATATCGTAAGTGTTCTTCAAACTTCATTCCTCTTTATCTGGCTGTCAGATAGGTTATCTCTCATTTAGGAATGAAGGGTCAGACACAGTGAAGTTAACTGATGAGCTGAAGCTCCAATTAAATAAAATCAAGAGGCTACTGACATCAGGGTTTCCCTATCACTCAGAATGACATTTCTTAACTCCTAAACAGAGACTGCAAGGTTAGGTGAATGTTACCAAGTTTGTTTACTTTCTCACAAACACATAGCTCATAATGCAAAGTTCACAAACATACTCCCCAAACAGATAAAATGTGAATATTCACTAGCTTTTCATTTTTAATGCAGAACATAGAATCTAGGAGATGCTTTAACTGACTTGGGAAATGAAAAGCCACTAGGTTTCCACTATGAAATGTGAATAATTCACTCACATCATATGAGATTTGTACAGCAAATTGGCTCATGAATCATAGGGCAACCATAAAAACATAGTGTCCCTATGACAAAAAGTGGATCAATTTTTAAATTTCAGCTATATGTCAATCTCTCTTAGAAACGAGAAGGCTATATTTTATATTTTTAGTGAGAAAATTAGACTCATGTACAGGGAAAGAGGCTGGTATGATTCAAAATCATATATTTTATGCTTATCCGAGACTTTCCAAGACACATGTAACAAAGCAGTCATCTTGGAGACAAAGATGCTAAATTTTGAGAGATTAGGTCACAATTGACATGGTCAAGTTCAACCCTCTAACTTCAGCTATGAAATGGGCCTCTGTAGGGGCCTAGCCACATTCTGAGTTCCCGTCCAACCCCAACATCTAACTAGACATCTCCTCTTCTCAGAAAGTATCCAGGTCCTCTTTTACCATTTAATGATCCATCCTTATCTCATTCCACAACACTGGGAGACAGATATGTGGTATGTCTACGTGTAAGGGACCTTGCAAACCACGTTTTTCTAACACTGGGAATAGTTGGTGGTGACTATTGTTAGGGGGGCCAAGGAAATCCTGGAAATCTAGAGCATGAATCTAGCACCTGTATAGGAAACCAGGGGACCAAGGGAGCACCCACTGGATGGCTCTGTGGAGCCTGAAGACAGAGCCAAGTGAGAGCCCTGAGTCTATTTGGTAGCCCTGGGGGAAAGTGCCCACTTTCAGCCTCCCACTTGGTCCTCCATGAGCCCTCAACACCTGGGTCGATCCACAGCTGTAGGCCTTATTCCCACTGATGCAGCCAAGAACTTGATGTGTTTGGCTAGAGGTAGAAGAGTAGGGCAGCCACCCTAAGCCAGGAGTGTAGAGGGGAAGCGAAATGAGAGTTGGATCAGATGCTAGTTTAGGAAGTGATAGCATGTTCTCACACGCAGCTGTGAGTCCACAGGAGATGTACTGTAACATGCTGCCTAGGAGTTAGAGACCCTAAATGCTAGATTTCCTTCATGCAACCATTATTTAATGCAGCATTATGCTGAGTACTGCAGATTCAACAGTAAGCAAAACTCAACTTAGACTCTTGTAGGAGTATTTTAGTATAAGCACTCCTCTGCCCAACTTCCCAGAACCATCCATTCCTTTTGACCTCTGTGCTCCAGAAATACCCACCTAATAACTGATCTCCAAACTCTTCACTCTTTCTGTACTTACCTTTCTTTTTCACTAGAACTATGTAGGGATGCAGCCTAGAGAGAAAGCTTGTCTCGGGTCTTCTCTGGCCCACCTGGTGATCTGAGACCCATTCCCAGGGCAGTAACCTCTGCCCTATATCCCAGGACTTTTGGGCATTGAGCTCACCAAAATGGCTCCAGCATCCAACCCCCTTCCTCAGACCCCTTGACACCTGATTGGCCACTCTTCAATTACCCAAAGGCTCCCCATTGGCCCATTAAGGAACATCCCATGATTGGTTCCCATTACGATACCACAATTTGCATCTCCCTCCTGATCCAATCACCCCATAGTATGTTGCAGCTGCTGATTGGTGTCTGAAGGATATATAGGCACGGTGCACAGGGCAAGCAGCAGCAGCTGCCATCTGACCATCCACCCAATAGTCCATACCATCAACCATGTAAAGATAAAGGGTCCATGCCACCTACCTGAGAGAGAGAGCTGCAATAAAGAGCTGCCTAACACCTGGAGAGTTGGAGTCGTCCTTTGGAGCCAAGAAGCAAGGAGCCACAGTGAGCATAAATCTCTGAGCCTGCCTTTCTCGAGGCTTCTCAGAGTAGGGTCTTTAGCGGCTAGATCCTTGCTCTCAACCAGAGGCCTACGGCTTGAGCGAGTCCAGTGGCAGTCAGAAATTTACAGAACTATCTTCCCATTATTTCTTTCCTGGTTATCTCCTTTGTATCTCTTCTAAGATGCCTAAGAATCATCCCCTTACCCCAGTGTCATCCCAGATCAAGCTGCCCCCTCATGTGTGCTCCCAGAGTCCCCATGACTCTACTGTCAGGGCCTTAAGTTGCCTTTTGCTTCACTGTTTTCTCTAAGGCTTTAAGCTCCATGAAGGCAAAACCCCCCTTAATTCTGATTGTTGTATATTCTAGTATCAGCACAAGATCTGGTCTCATGGCCTGATGGTAAAGTTTATTCTTATTTAGCTAGTTTCCTTTGTGTCTTCAGCCATAGCACCCTTGCATCTGATCCTGCCTGATCTCAGAAGCTAAGCAGGGTTGACCTGGTTAGTCTTTAGATGTGTCTAACTCTCCTGAGGCTTGAGGTAACATGCCAGGCCTGGATTTCAATCAGCATACACAAAACGTCAAGGTCCAATCTGAAAAAGAGAGTTGCTTAGATTCACCCCAAGCCTCCATATAGCACTTTCTCTAGCCCCAGCCTATCTCCTAACATAGCTCCTATCTCCTGACATCTTTCACTTCCTCATTCTCTCTTGGCATTGACATATCTCCCCATTTGAACATAAGATCCTGCAAAGTCAGGAATAGTATCATAGGGATTATTATGTTCTTCCTCAATATCCAAGCAGAGTCAATAAATGCTTAATCATATTTTAAAAGCTTAGGACTATTTACAAAAGAAAGTTAAAAGTATAAAACCTGGTCCTTGCAGAGAAAACACATGTATGAAAAGATAATTATAAATCCAAGCAGCAATACCACAGGTGCATGAGGGAGAAAGTCAAGGAGAGGAAGGTCAAGAAGATCTGCACCTCAGTCTAGCCCTGGAGTAAGACATAGACAAGAAGAGGAATAGATGGGCATGACAGGCAGGATACCTGGTGTGAGAAATAACAGAGAAGAACTGGTTCAGGAGAACAAATCATCAACTATAGAGAAATTAGGGCATTAAATAGGAGAAGGTGTCTTGTGTCAAATGAAGAGGTCTTCATTGCCAACCTCAAGACCTTGGACTTTATCTTATGGGAACTAAGAAGCTGTTGAAAGTTGTAGGAGAGAGTTATAAATATGTAATCTGCAAACACCATTTGCTCTACTCCTTGCTGTAAAATCTCTTTGATAATAACTCCAGAGGCAGGGCTGGGGAGTGTAGCTCAGTAGTAGAATGCTTGCCTAGATAGAATGTGCAAGGCCCTGGGCTCAATCTGTAGCACCACAAAATATAATAATAATAATAATAATAATAATAATAATAATAATAATAATAAGTGGTGGTAATAATAATAATAATAATAATACCAGAGGCTGTACTGTCATTCAGAAGAGCATAAGATTGTAGAATTATCTGAACCAAAGTTTCTATCTTCTTGGTGAATAGGTTCTATAGGACAGTCTCAAAGCCTTCCTATCTATGAACTATCATTTCCTGCTAACAATTATACTTGATTTGAAGGAAATTTTTTCATTACTTTCCCAGAGGCAGAAATTAAAATTATAGTCACTCTTAGTCAGCCATCACAGCACATGCCTATAATCCCATCTACTCAAGAGGCTGAGAGAGAAGGATCATGAGTTCAAGGCTACAGGCAGCCTACATAAGAGAGACCCTGTCTCAAAATAAAAAATAAGAAAGGGGGGACAGCTCAGTGGTAGAGCACTTGCCTAACATACAAGAGGCCCTGGATTCAATACTCAGTACTGTAAACATCAGCAATAAAATTAAAGTTATGATCACTCTTTTATCCTTCATTTTTTACCTCTAGTACAAAGGTCTATGATAATCCCACACCTCTTCTCATAGCACACCATCACATAATTCCACATGCACTTGTCTTATTTCAATTTTCTCTTTCTCACTTCAGATCCTCATCCACATTCCTATCACCCGCACATAGGCATTTTAATATTTTTTGATTTATGCATATATATTTGTAAATCTACTATTGTTTTGTACTTAACAAATTTCAATTTGCTTTTGAAATTTAAACAAATTAAATCTTGCCTTAAATCTCATTATTTCTTAGCTTTCACTCATAATTTTGCTTTTAGAATTAATCCATATAAATTCTGGGGGTGCCAAAAAGTGTATACACATTTAAAGTAATGTTATATATGTATTACTTTCCACAGTTGAATTGAATTACTGTGGCAATGTGTAGTATGACATTCACTCAAAAGATGGTGTTAAATGAATGAAAACACTGTGTGCATTCTTAAAACAGCAAAATGGAATTTTTTTGTCCCAAGATGGATATACGTTTTTTGGCACCCTCTCTGTGTGTAATATATATAGCCTCCATCTGCTGTATGGCATTCCATAGAAAGTGGCCACCAGGGTACTTATCCGTTCCTCTGGTGGAAGGCATTAAGAATTGACTTCAATTCCCCATTAGCACAGATAATGCTAAAAAGATAGCCTGGTACCTGGTCCTTTTGAGAATTTCTCTGGGGTATGTGTAGAAGTAGGGTAACTATATAGATTATCTTCCCAAAGACATTTTGGAAAGTGACAAGAGGCACTATTAATAATTATTCCAGAATCCTGGTTTTCCCACTATGGTGAGTAGGAAGGGCCTACTGTCTCTTTAATTATAAGGCATGCTGATACCCAATTTCATTGATTGTCAGGTTGCTTTCTGGAACAATCATTTCATTTCCTCCAATGATGAAAAAAGTACTCCTGACAAACACCTGGCATAACCCAGTTTTCTAAATGTTCGACATTCTCATGTGGCTAAAGTTGTCTATGTGTTGCTGGTTACCAGTAGATTTGAACATCCTGTCTCATGCTAGCTCATCATTTGAGCTTCATACCCCTTGTGCATGTTCAGTTTTCAATGGAGTCTCCTGCCTTTCTCTGGTCCATTTACAGGAGTTCTTTGTATATTCTCTGTATTAATCTAGGTTTGAGTTGTTTTTCTTTTTTGTTTTGTTTTGTTTGCAGAGTCAGTTTTAAGCATTGTAGATATCTTCTCCCAATCTGTCATCTGTAAACTACAGTTACCAGGATCATCAATTTCTCTTTAAATAAATAGGGAAAAAATTTAAATAACAGATGGACAATTCTCTTCAAACAAATAAAATGGCATGATTATCTTCTTCCCCAGGCTCTGGTCAACTCTCTAGCTCTTTGTGTGTTCTCTTAAAAACAATGGTAAGGTCTATGTGACTTTGATCAAACCACCGCATCCCTCATGATGATGGCTCTTTTATTTATTTATTTTCTTGAGACAGGGCCTTCCTATGTTGCCCAGACTGGATTCTAACTCAGTAGCCTCCTGCCTCAGCCTCCTGAATGGTTGGGATTACATACATGTGCCACTATGCCCAGTGTGATGATGGTTCTCAGCCTCTTTTAGCAAACTCCTCAGGGGTGCCCATGCTGAAATCCAAAGGCCACCTAGACAGAAACATGACCTAGAACCTGGGTCTTCAAATATGATAATAGAGTTGGAAGGGACCTTGGATATCACCTACTCCAGCCCCTTCACATACAGATACAATATCCCAGGTCAGGAGAGGACAAACTCCTTGACCCAGGGACCCGAGGCATAGATCTCTTGCTCAGTTCTAGGCTGAGGCTCTTGACAGGATGTGACTAGACCTCTCCCACTCAACTGGTTCCTTCCTGACAGCCTTCATTGGGGAATGTCCCTTCCATTTCAAAAACAGTAGAGAGATGCCTGATTTTGTTTCACAGTTGACTTTTTATCCAAGGTTTATGGAGACAAAAGGATGGAAAGCTTTCATTTTAGGGCGTCATTTTTATCAGCATGATCAAATTAGAACAGCAACATGTTTACTTGTTGCATTCTCAACATTTTTAAAATAAAGAAAAGACCCACGAATCCCTCGCCATGGACAGCAGTCTCTGAAAACAGCCCACACACCTCCAGAATCCAATGCAAAGTGAACTTGGGTCTATTGCATCCCCTGTTTCATATTCACACGATGCAAAACACATGGGCCAAATTTATGTCACTGCAATTTGCCTGGCAGCCGGCATTTAAATCACCAAGATTGCAGCTCCATATTTTAGGGTGTCGTTTGCAACCCTGTAGCCAAGAGCTCTGAAAGAACAAGCTCACGTGAAGGGTCGTTAGCCAGCCGGATATGCTGAGGCTCTTCTAGCAGAGAACTAATTAGTATGCTGCCACATATCTGCATATCGCTCACATAGACATTGTTTGTGTCTTTCCTCAGTGACGGGGGAGATTGTTCCATAGAACACCTTACCTTTTAATATGCGGGGTTTGTTAGAAGAACGGCTCAATTCATATTTTCCCCGGTTTGATGGTAAGTGAACAGCAGTGGCAATATTAATCTGTAGTAACCTGTCAGTGAACTCTACAGCTAATATGATGTAGTTATGATTTTACCATCAATCAGGACTGAACAGGCTCTGGGCAATCCTTACAGCACAGCCTCAAAAAATCTAATTGTGCAAAAGCTTCATTGGTTTCCAACATTTCTTTTTTATCTGTCACAGGCTTTAGGCCTAGTACACAACCTTTTATTATTGGCCTTATTGCATTAGCTTGTCGGACAAAGAAGAAAAGGCTAGAGCAGAGGGTTCCCCTGCATTCCATCATTTGTTTGCATGCAGGATTTTATTTGACAGTCCTGCATTGTTTTAGATGTAGATAAAAATTATAAGGACATATGGCATCATATGAACTTTTGAACTACCAATTGTCCATGTATCCTCAAGGACTAGAGGCATTTACAAATTCAGCTCCACCTACGGAGATGGAGATACGGCATGGACTAGCAAATAAGGTGTCTCTGGGGAATTACATTTTCCAGTCAATGCAATCTTGCATGTTCTCCTTGACCAGTCTTTATGCAGGGGAGGAGTAAAATCAGTGAGAGATGGAATGTTAGCACTGAGATGATTTTTAGCCAAACTGAAGGTTGAATATTTGCGAGGTGAGAATGGAAAAATAGTCCACTTTTCCAAGAACCTGAACACACAGTGTGAAGAAGCATAGGGCCACACGGCCTCTATTTATGCACAGATCATGTCTCTGGGCACGTGACATGCAGTCAGATTCAGTTCCAGTGACAGCATGTATGTAAAACACAAATCCACATGAAAGTAGCTCCAGCCCTTGAGTCTATGGGGCAGAAGAAATCATAAGACTCAAAACATATAAAAACATTTAGGAAGATGAACTATTAACTTTATCTACTTAGGCATTTTAATCTTTTGCATCTTAAATGCAACTGGGCTCTTGGAACTGGGAAATTGCTAATCAGCATGTTGGGTAAATGTTTCTATTTTAAAATGTGCACATTTAGAAATAACAGCTGGCCATAAAGTACATATTTATGTTTGTGATTTAATGTATCACAAACTTTATATTTTATTTCATTTAGCTTCACAAAGAGACCACACTATTTTTTTGCAAGCGTTATATAACTTTTATGACAGCTTTATGACTCAAGAAACACATATGGCAATAAATCAGATATGTATACAATGCCTAAGTTTTTCAAATTTAAAATGTCTTTTAATAAAAAAAATTAAGGATTATATCCATCTCTTACATTGTTCTACCTCATTTAAAGATTCAGTTGAAAATTCCTATTCATTAATCAGGAAAAATCTGCATAGAATTATGGTGATTGTCTTTTGAAGCACTGTACCTTTGCTCCAAAGGAAACATATTGTGAGTAAGGGCACATCAACAGCACAGCTGAGTGTTAACCCTTCACATGCCAGTGTGCACATTGCCCACAACCTAATAACAATAGCTGCACAAAATGAGGAAATGGCTGGGGCATCCTGCAGTAATTGTGTGGGAATGTGCCTTGGAACTACTGAGGTGGCTGCAGGAGGAGAAAGACAAAAACAGGATGTTAAAAATTATTGCAGCAGTGGTAGTGGCTTTGAGAATTCTTTGGCTACCTCATCATCATTTATAAGATTTATTTTTTCCTAAAAGTTATCTCTAGGCTGGGGACGGTGGCCTATATGTGTAATTCCAGTGACTCAGGAGGCAGAGGCAGGAGGATCCCAAGTTTGAGGCCAGAGGCAGCCTGTATAACTTAGCAAGACCCTATCTCAAAAAAACATAAAAGAGGCTGGGGGTGCAGCTCAGTGTAGACTACTTGCAGAGTATGCACAAGGCCCTGGGTTCAGCAGCCCCAGTACTGGAGAAAAAAATGTTATCTCTATCTAGAGGATTCTTTTCAAATATTTAAATCTAAATGATTTCCGAGAAGACTACTTGAAACATCTCCACTTTGTCACCCGTTTAGAAGTTTGTGTCTCTGAATGTAAGCTTTCTGACAAGGCCAGCACAACACCAGCTCGGGTCTTTGTCAGTACAGAAACATGCTTGCGGTGTCAGAGCAAGTTTAGTTCTAAAGAGTTGGAGCTAAAAAGAACACTGGATCCTACTGTGTTGTTACCAACAAGCCAACCATGACAGAGAACGTCCACATGAGCAGGTTGGAAGGCTGCAAATGAGGAAAGATTCCCAAACTGGCTAATTACTAAAACATGGGAAATCTATATTGTCTACCCCAGACATTGTTCAAAATATGGATAAATACACCTGCACATTTTTTTAAATTATGGAAGCAACTATAGAGATATGGGTATTGGATATGTAATATTCATGTCAAATGATAGCAATAATGAATGTTCTCTCCCAAAGCAAAAACTGCCAAGCAAAAGCAAATGAAAAGTGTTATTTCACCAACATTCTCCTTGGGTGAGCTGGACAAAAGATAACTGAGTTCATCTTACTGCTGTTACTATAAAATGAGAAAATGTGTCTTTCAGAAGAAATGCCAAAACAGGTGCAGGTGGGTGCTGCAGTGGCACAGGCCTGTAGTTTCAGCTACTCAGGAGGCTGAGACTGGGGGAGCCCTTGAGCCCAGGAATATGAGGGCAATCTAGGGTGACAATATAATCTAAAAAAGAAAAAGAAGCAAAACTTCATAGAAGAGAAGTGGAAGTGAAGACATGGGAGCAGAGGAATGGTAGAATTCCTTTTAAAAGGATTATCTGATCATAGTGATAGATAAAGACAGATACAGAATTATCAGGGAGGAAAGAAGAGCTTACAAAACCAATGTTAATTAGCTGTAAATATGAAATATTGATAATAAATATTAGCATGTTCAAATATTCATCTATTTATGCATATGTTACAACCAACTTCATTTGACCCATAGCATATGTTTCACTTAAAACTATACCATTGATCGAAACTTTTTATATAAAGCATGCAAGTAAATGTATTTGAAGACTTTAGTTCAATTCCACTGATTTTTCGCTGCAAAATACCAAGGGAACCTGACTGATCCAACCTCAATGATTCCTATATTACTTGACATTTTTTAATAATTTTGTAATTAATCTTTGTATTTTTTTATCAGCTTTATTGTGTTCTGACCAGATGAGCTTATTACTGTGTTTTGCTTTTATTGGCTGTTGAACTTCAACATATTTTACCATTATGACTTTTACATTGCTTCTCAGTTCTTTTTATTCTCAGCTCAGTGATATTGGAATAATTATTGCTCTTTATACTTTCCAAATGTGAATATAATTTTTAAAAACATAAACTATATGAATTTAATTACATTAAGTTCTCTGGGATCTAGAAAATATTCTCTAGGGGAGCAAATATTCTACATAATTATATGTGCCCAAGATATACTTGAAAAGATATTTTATTAGAAAAATTCTTTTAGGTAGCATAAGCTGACTATATATATGAAATTGTTATTGGGGTCAAAGTTTCATTGATTATTGCTATCATTTGACATTTTGTACATAAAATTGGTTGAACCTTAGCAATTTCATGGGATTCATCTACTATGATAAATTGTATTATGGGCAATGTAAAATTGTTTTTGAAGTCTAATGGACAAATGTGGATTCCACTCCGTTCCACCCCTTACTGTTGTTGAACACTTAGGCAGTCTCATGCTTTAATCTCTGAGTTTTAGTGTTCCCTAGTATATAATGGCCATTGTGGCATCTACTCTTAAAACATTCTGTGGATTGGATGAGTAATCTACATAAGGTGCCTCACATAGGGCTTTGTCTTTACCATATGAAAGAATAGTCCACTGAACATTCATTTTTAAGTCAACAATTCAGAATTTAGGAAGGAGGGACCCTGAGATTTTTCTAAACCTTATGAAATTCCCCATGATTTTAAGTGTTCTGGGCTTTTGGTCAGTTTCCAAAAAAGCTACACCTAACACAAGCCAATTGTCCACATAGGTGAGGGCATCCCACCAGAACATCTGCTTTGAATCAATGTTAGCTTCCTCTTTGAAATACATCCTAAATATTGTCTCTACACCTCATTCTGCCAAGGACAGAATAATTTAAAGCAGCCAAGAAGATCCAGAGAATAACTCCTTGAAATTCAACAGTAGTTAAATTGGGGGTGGGGTAGGCGGCGAGTTATGTCAAGCCCCACATACTTTGTAAGCAATCCAACAACTCCTGAATGCCTGGTGGTATTATTCCCATTGGCCTTGTGCAGGTAGGTTAATTTCCATCAATGTGTATTTTCTCTTACTCCAGCCAGCCATAGAAGTGAGTGCTTAGAAAATGCTGCAGGGTGCTGTTGGATGATTTCTTCTCAGCGGAGTCCTGGTCTCAAATGCCCATTCTGCTTTTCTCAAATAAACCTGGAGAGCATTACGTTCCACTTTGTCTAAGCTTTTGGGTTGAAGGACATAGAGCCCTGAGAGGGACTCCAATGACGTGCCTTGGGGCTGTGATAAGTGATTTCTATGTAATACTTCATCACATCCTCACAGATCTATTGAGAGTTTTCATTGCCATTTAGAGAGGGGGAAACATGTTCAACCTCACCAGGGGTATCAAGTAGCAGAGGGTCCCAGAATCTGAGCTCACAGCCAGTACATAGTGATGTCTCAGAAAATTAAAGCAGCATAAGAATAGATATCTTTTATAGAGGTTTTTGGTTTTCCTTTTAAGAATATTCACATCAAATAATTATTTAAACATAGACTATTGCCTTATTACATCTGCCAGCTCCTTCCTACCAACCTTTAAAATGGGTCAAAACCATCCTGCCTTTCATTAATGCTTAAGTAGGTTGCCCTTCTTCTCTTGCATGACTCCAACTGTTTTACCTTTAAAGGACACTCTCACAGTGAATTAATGCACTGGTTTTGACTTTAGCTTTTTTCCTCCTAATCCTTGTCACTGGATATCTTTCAACTTCAGCAACAGTTCCCCATACCACAAATTTTCCTTGTCTTAAAAAAAAAATCAGACTTTACCCACTTGCACTTTTAGAATCTGTGCAAGCCCAGGCTCCCCAGCACAAATCAATATTCTGCATTAGATAAATGCAGAAATGAGCCAATAGAATTAGCAGAGTAATTTACTGTGCCACGGCTGCAGCTGGCAGGGACTGCAGAGGAAAGCAAGCAGATGTTTGTTTGCTAATGGTGGCTTTCTCGAGTAGTCAGAGCCCAATGCCCCTTCCTTCCATTAACAGTCTGTCCAACCTAATCAAAAAGGATAAGGGATATTTGGCTTTGATCAGTTGGTAATGCCAACTGAGGTCTTTTTCCACTATTCATTGCAATGTTCCATGTTTTTCATGACTGAATATGGAATTACATTGTATGACATTTTGGATTTGTTGTAGTGGAAAGAGGAAAGGACTTGGATGTAGATAAATCTAAAATCGTTATTGGTGTCAAAATTTCATGTATATTATATATGTGAAATATGTAATATCTAAGAAATATATATGTATATATTTCCTAAATATATGTGGCCAGTATGCTTCAATACAGACCTGGTAGACAGAAAATAAAATGACAGGTCACACATGGTGGTTCATGCCTGTAATCCCAGCATTTGGGAGGGTGAGACAAGAGTATCACAAGTTCAAGTTCAGTTTGAGCGACAGAGAGAGATCCTATGAAACGAAAAAAAGAAGAAAGGAAGTAAAGAAGGAAAGAAATAAAGAAAGGAAGGAAGGAGGGAAGGAAGGAAGAAGGGAAGGAAAGAAGGAAGGGAGAAAGGAAGAGAAATAGAAAGAAATAAGTTAAAGAAGAAAAAAGAAAATGGCAGTAAGAGACAGTCAGAAGAAAATATAGGTTTTCATTTGTTATAATAATATAACAACTTTCTCTTAAAAAATAAAAAATCCTATTCAAAGGTCGGATCAAAATAAAATGAAAAAAAAAAAGCTAAGAATGGTGTCAATATAAATGGTCTAGAAAATGCATGCAATTGTTCTGACAAGATAAAAACAAAGTTTACTACAGGAAAAGTTTCTATCTTAAACAGAACTGGAACCCAAGGACATATAGAAAAATATTACCAAGTAAATGATAGAGAAGACTTAGATGGGGAGGGTAGGGAGGGAAGCATACAAGAGAGTAAGGGGGCACCTATATGAATAATGAACATCAAAATGCATATATGGAAATGCCACAATGAAAAGCATGTCAGAATGAATCACATTAAGTTGTACATTAAAAATATCCAATAAAAAATGTCTGTGAACTAGTAAATAGATAAATTTTTAAAAAATAAGGAATAAACTTGTAATAACACACAGAGTCAAGGAAAACTGTTTCTTCTGGGCAAATCTCTAGCCTTGCCTACATGGGCAACCTCCTGGAAGGAAAATCAAGACTTTAAGGATAATAATATCCTTTTTTGTGAGGCCACAAACAAGATAGGATACTATGAATGCACAGTCAGCTCTGATATCTCCTTTTGTTTTTGTTTCCTTGTCTGGATATCACCTGTGATACTGAGCTTTTATCCATCAAAAATAATTTATCCGAGATAGAATTTCTGAAGTTTATACTATGGCAAGGTTCTGAGCATGCTCATGAGGGAAACCATCTCATATGAACAGTAACAATACAGGAAGATTGGTATAGACTTTGGGTAATGGAGCCAGGGAGGATGTTTAAAATAAGAAAAGACAAACATTTTAAAGAATGCCAGTTCAGCTTGAACTCGGTGGGACTTTAGCAGGCAGAAGTGTGGAAAGGGGGCTTTGGAGGTGAAGAGAATGGCCAGGGCAAGGACACAGGCTTGGTAAAGAATGAGATGCTATGTTCAGAGAATCAAGAGGAGGCATTCTGGCTTTGAATGGCCACCTCTTTGGTGACCACATGGACCTTACCTGGCTGACCACCAGGCAGGACTGAGGGACTCTGAGTACCATCTTTCCAGTCAGCCCTGTGATGTCAGATGGTTGGAAGTGGTCAATGTGCAGGCTGTATTCCTGGGTGCAGATTAGCCAGGAGGCAGGGGGCAATGGAGGTGTGAACTAAGGTGGAAACAAAAGCAACAAAGTAGAAGCAAAAGTTAGATATCAAGGGGCCAGAACATGCAGAGTTTCTCAAATGACTGGATGGATTTGGGAGGGCAGTGATCCAAGGGAAGGAGAGGTCAGTGGTAACTAAGGTCTGAAACCTTAGGAACTTGGTGCCATTAAATAAAACAGGCCAGTGAAGAAAGGAACCGATGTGGGGACACTGCTGAGCACCTCGGCATGTCAAGCACATTTCATGCACCATTTCTTCTTATGCTCACAAGTTTTATTGGTAGCTATATCATTCCCACGTTAATTCTAAGGAAACTGGGACTCAGATAATAACCAGTTTGGCCAGTCATACAGATAGCATGTGTGGCACAGTGAAGATTTGAACTTGGTTCTGTCTGCTTCAAAAGCCTATACCTCTTTTAGAGGTTTCTCATCTGTGTTCTGAGAATTCTAGAAACCTTGTGAGGTTCCAGAGGTTAATTTGGAGGAGCCCAAAGGAGGTGGGGCTCCTAAGGCCTTCATCTTGTCTTTGACCTGACTTTTGATTTCCTTCAATGAAGGAGCTCTCCTCTAAGCAAAGTCAAAAGTTTTACTCCATCTCAAAAGAAGAGAAAAGGACTTGCTTTGAGATATGCTGAAGTTAGAGAGCACATGGGACAAGTGGAGGTGTCCAGATGTTAAATATGAGCAGCTGACCTTAGGCATGAGGATACAGGTTCAGGACCATGTGTATAGAAGAGATCAGTGAAAGGGATTGACTATGTCCATGCTTCTGTTAGCTTCCAAGTATTACTAACCACATGCTAGTGTGTCTAATATTGGTAATCAGATTCAACTTCCCTGTGCTGGAATGGCTGAAAGTTCCTAGCTGCACTGTGAGTCTTGAATGTGGCTCTCTTGAATGTCCACACATCTCTGCACCCATCAGTTCAGTGCCCAACTTATCAAGAATAAACTTGTGTTTATTCCCAAGTTAGCTGTTTCTAGTTCATTTGTTTTACTATTCATAATTTTGCCTGCAGCTGTAGTCCAGTGGCATCCGATCCCGTCAGATCTCGGAAGCTAAGCAGGGTCGGGCCTGGTTAGTACCTGGATGGGAGACCACCTGGGAACACCAGAAGCTGTAGGGTTGGGAGAAGGATCTGGCAACCCCCTCCCAAAAATCAATCTGCCACTGAAAACCCTATGAACAGCAGAGAAGCACTGACAATAGTGTTTCCCCTGTTGTACAGAGGGTCGCTATGTGTCGGATACCGACTTGACGGCACCCAACAACAACATTCATAATTTTATTTAATAAGATATAAACTAATGCAATATAAACACAAGAAAATTAAGTTGTTTCCATGAAAAATAAGTTGTTGCCAGGTGCACTGGCACATGCCTATAATCCTAGCAACTCAGGAGGCTGAGGCAGGAGGATCGTAAGTTCAAGGCCAGAGGCAGCCTGCTTTACTTAGTGGGGACCTGTGTCTCAAAATAGAAAAATAAATTAAAAGGCCTGGGGGTCATCTCAGTGGTGGAGCACTTGCCTAGCATGTTCAGTGCTCTGGGTTCAACTCCCTAGTAATGAAGAAAGAAAAAAAGGGAAAAGAAAAGAAAAGAAAAGAAAGAAAGACAGGGCAGAAACGTGGGTAAATTATTTGGAAAGAATAAGTCAAGTTGCTTTGCTTTCCAAAAAGATTGAAATGAGACCAGGGTAAAGTATCAAGAAAAATGTAAAAACCAGACCAATTTTGAAAGGTTGCCTTTCGAGTGTCTTGAAATTCTTAGAGTTTTAAGAGAGGAAAACCTGAAGCTGTAGGTGATGTATTATAGATGCTGCTTACATAAGAAAGTTGACTTAGACTCTGAGAGTCAGACATTGGCCCTACCTTGAAGGAGTGGGAGATTAATATATACCTCTAAGTTTTATATGAAAATAAAATGTTACACACAGAGTTAGAAATGCCTGTTAACACAGAGTTAGAAAGTATGTGTCACTTTTTATGATGTCTCACTTTAAATGACTTCTTTATTCAGCCACCAGTCCTGACCAAGTGAGATAAGAATGCTCCCACTATGTATTTCTAGTACATGAACAGAAAAGAGATTTTTTTTTTTACCACTTTGAGCACAAGGTCAATCACTTTGGTCAAACCAATAAGAAAATCTGGCAAGAAACAAAAAGTTGTTGAACTGGGTTGAAGCTTCCAAAACTCATAAATACAGAAGGGAGGCAGAGAGGTGAGAGTTTAAATTTTGAATGACATAATTATGAATTCCATTTGTAAAATCATGTGGAAAGAAATCTCTTCTTCCTATAAATATATGTAAGTTCAATTATTACTAACAGGCACAATTCTTCCAGCCCCCAGGATGACATAAAATAATGTTCCCAGCTTGTGGGGAATGCACTATCGTGAAGGCATTTCTAACTCTGTGTGTACAAGGTCGGGTTTTTGCCGAGCTGGAGAAATATGAGGAGCTGGAGCAAGCAGAAGGAGAGGCCACCCTGCTCCTCAGCAGCTGCTGCATTGTGACCCGGAAGCCCTGAGTACTCAGGACCAGGAGGCCTGTGTCTCTCATTGGCACTGCAGCCAGCAGACTCCTCCCTTTATGCACTGCATGCAGCACTGAGTACGGGAGGTATTATGTGTATGCGTGTGCATGTGCACGTGTGTGTGTGTGTGTGTGTGTGTGTGTGAGAGAGAGAGAGAGAGAGAGAGAGAGAGAGAGAGAGAGAGATTATGTGCAATCACCTGCTTCCTTCTCTTGTTGCCATGGGTTACGGAGCCCAGAGCCAGATTGTGGGGCCAAGCACTCAGGATGGAAATAATAGCTTTAGCCTCTGAAAAAAAAAGAAAGAAAGAAAGAAAGAAAAAAGACATCAAAAATAAGGAGCAGGGAAACAATGTTAAAAGGGCAAAACTCAACATTCCAATGTGGACTAACTGTGAGCAAGGAAGCCAGGTAGCCCACAGAAGGGCAGCTCTTCGTAAATCCAACCCTCATTAGACTTGCTGGTCTAAACAATAATGAGGAGAAAAACATGAAGACAAATCTCCATGGGGATGCTATGCCTCCTCCAGCCACCTGAGCCTATGTGCAGGGTATATGAGCCACCTTGGAGACAAATAAACAAGGTCTGTTAAGTGTTAAGTCAATAGCTGTCAGGGAGCCCACGAGCTGTGTGGCGTTATGGTGTGCCAGGCGCTGAGGGGAGTGACGACATGAACAGGAAGGAGGCTATGACCTTGGAGAGGCCACCATTTAATTAGGCATCTTAAGTCTGGAAGTCAGGCTCATTGTGCACCCTGCACCCAAGTACTCATTACTCTTCCCACCTGATGGCCCATTAGTGAAAATAATGTGCTTCCTTCCCTTTTCCCCATGGCCTCCTGAATATGTTGTGCGAATTGTGATAGAAGTAGGAAGAAGAGGAGAACTTTCAACAAACTCAATCCCCTAATTTTGCTGATGAATAAAAGATGTTCAGATAGGCAATCCTGCTTGGTGTTTGTTTGTTTTGCTTTGTTACAGAGTGAAAAGTAGGAAAGAGAAGATTCAAATGACATAGCTGACATTTACTTATATCAGTTTCAGATTGGATGGGTAGGAAGTGAGAATTGCACATCTCCTTGGGCTGAAGAACAATCAAGAAAGTGAATAACTAATATAGTGGCTTTTCTGATAGGCCACACACAACCTTTGGATGAGAGGACAAGAGGGCTGCTTTCCACAAGCCCCAAGGGTGGCAGGACATTTAGAGGCACATTAGAAAGAACCTGGTTGTAGGTTATGGTCTGCAAGCCTTTTGGTGTGAGCTTCCGGAAGCAAATTCTTCCTTCTCTGACCCCTACCAAAGGAAAGGAAGGCCCAGGTTCTTGCAGTGCATGTCCACCTCAGCCATCCTCTCCCTAGGTTGGGGCAAGACTGTGTTCTGTGGTTGCCACTTGCTTTTGGCAACAAAAGATTCCATTACAGGTTGTGGCTAATTTGTGTGCCTAAATAAAAGTCATTTCTTGACGCCACTTCCTAACTGACCATTTGACAACTCCCACTTGCTCTGTCTCCCGCTTGCTAAATACTCTGCAATGGCTGTTCTCACTTCAACTTCCACCATATTTTGCCATCTCCAAAATTTGGACTCTTACATTAAACATGTCGAGAATGGTGTCACTCGCACACTTCTGGCAGCTATTGTGAAAATTTGCTATCTACCCCATGCCAGTCCAGCAGGGATGACAACCATGGCTGCGTACCCCCAGGACCCTCCTCAGGAAGGTTAAGGTCAGAGAGAGGGGACCCTGGCTCCTCCACAGAGGTGGGGCAAGGTTGCCAGCTCTCTTCACTCCCTCAGTTCCGTGGGCAGGACACAAGGCAGAAAGCACATGCCAAGTTTCTTAGAGGACAAATAACCTATTCCACATTTCTTTGTGAAACTTCACTAGGAATCACTAGAAAGCCCTGGACCCTGGAAATACATAGGGAGTTTGGGGCTGCACCTTGGAATGCAATCTGCCCCAGGAAACTCCAGGAAACAGGTGTTCTGGTTCACATCCCATCAGAAGTACCACCGCTATTCCAAATGCTTTAGAAAGCAGTTGAACATCTCTTTGCTAAAGAAATTAATCCAGAGCCTAAATCCTGCTGTTGTTAATGGCTGCATGGCCTTGAGATGGATTCTCAGCTAAGTCCTTTGATCTTGGTTAGCCTCTGGGGCTGCATATTTCTTTCTACAATCAAAGTCCGGAGATCTTTGTTCTTCCTTTGGGAGTTCATCTATACTCCATGAGTCTCTCAAACATTACATTATGTCCTTCTCCACTTTGCTGCACCCTCTTCATCTTTTTCCTTTCTCCACATCACTTTTTTATGTATCTCTCACTTCTGACTCCAAAATGATCGCTCTTTGGAGGACTAGGATTCAGAACACACCCACGAGGAGTTTGCAGAGCATTGGCCATGTGCCAGCCCAGGCCAGGAATAAAACTACAAGTGTGGCCCACAAGCTGCCCTGCCTCGTCACACTCTTCTAGGGAGTTCACAGCAAGTGAACTTTTAGCCAAGAAAGAGAAGACCCTGGGATATGCAAATAGAGAATCAGCACACAGGCCCTGAGTCAAGAGGGAGCACAGCATGGATGAAAAACAGAGTGGAATAACTGGAGAGCACAGGAGGGGCAGGAAGAGACTGTGTGGGAGCCTACCAACCTCTTAAAGGAATTAGACTCTATCTTTTGGGCAATGGGAGCCATTGAATATTCTTAGCAGGAGGTGGATTACTCAGATCTATATCATAGAAAGAGGGATGCGAGGTTGAAGGGGCATGGGAGGGTTATTAGGAAAACTAGAGTGGGAGAAACTGGGCAGGGGTCATTATGGCCTTGAGTAGGGTAGTGGCCATAAAGATGGGAAAACTGAACATCCTAGAGACTTATTTAGAAGAAGAAATAACATCCAGATAGCTGTGTGGGCTTGTGGATGAGCATAGCATGGGCTGCCTTGAGAGACATCATTCACTGTGGAATGGGAATAGAGAGTCACCTCAGATGTTAATCACTGTGCCTTCCCCAGTCGCAGCCCAGAGGAAGGGACAGGTCAAGAGGTGCTTGTGTTAAACAATGCAACTCTAGCTGGTCACAGTTGATTAGGCCAGGGGTGAGCATCTGACCCCAAGTCTGACCATCCATAGGCTGCCCAGTAACCAATGATATGGCCTGGACTATACTTGTAATCAGGGCTGGGATTTAGCTCAGTTGGTAGAGCACCGCTCTGCAGTCTCTGAGGTCCCGTGTTCGATTCCCAGCACTGCAAAATGGGAGAAGGACATGGCAATCCACTCCCAAGGCAATCCCAAAACAGCCATTAAAAACCCTATGAGGGTCGCTATGAGTCGGACTCGACTTAATGGTACCTAACAACAAAAACAACAATACCTGTAATCAGGACAAGTTAAGTCTGTTGTCTTGGGAATGTGAACTATGGAAATGTCAAAGGAATGAGCCAGGTACTAAAAAGAGAAGAAGTTTTTAAAGGGTGATATGGAAAGAGGATGGATTGAGAAAGTCTATGTACAAGCTGAAATTATAAGGAAGGGGAAGCTATGAGTAAGCCCTAGAAGCCAGTCTATAGAGAGCATGGCCCAGATAGCAAAAATAAGCAGATAAACCAATACATGGCAGCTTGGTGGTTTCTGAGTGCAAAAGAGAGAGCACTTAGTTTCTAGAACTGCCTCTGGCCTTGAGCATTTTCTGTTTCCAACGCTCTTCCACAAGCATCTTTACAATAAATCACTTACAGAACTTGAGCGTTTCTATCAGTTGCACCAGAAACCATGACCAAAATACTGAATACCTTGCACAATGTCACATGTTTATCTCTGCCCATCTGCTTGTGCCCACTACGCTGTAGAGATTCCTCAGGAGGAATTCGGCCATCTCTGATGACTTACTCACAGCCACCTTCGGCTACACTCTGTAGGTACATCAAAACCAGAAAGAATGTAAAGCCTCATTCCAGAGATTCTGCGGCAGGATTTTAAACCCATGACGTGTTTCAGTGGGTTGAAAATGTCTTTGAACGTGTGCTCCCATCTCCAGAGCCATGATTAATTACTGGCTGTTGCTGCTGGTTATGCTTGTAGCTCTCAGCAAGAAAATGAGTAGAAAAGCATTTGAGCTGCTGTGTCTCTGACAAAGAGCTTCTCTGAAAGGAAGGAAGCAGGGAAGGAAGGAAAGAAGGGAGGGAGGAAGAAGGAAGGAAAGATGGCAGGGAGGAAGTTGGGAAGGAGGGAGGAAAGAGGAGAGAAAGAAGGACAAAGGTGGATGTAATTCGTAACAAGGTTTTCCTCTTTTCTGGGTGGCTTTGGATAGCACAGTGTTGGTCTTGCCTGAGCCACAGTGCAGGCACATGAGGTATATAGTTTCTTCACACACATGAAGTCATCCCCATCATACTCTGTGCACATTTCTGAATTAATTCCAGCTAGTTAGTGTCACTACGGGACAATTTAGGCTGCCATTGTTTGAGTATTCAACCCACTGTTCGATGATGGATTCGCAGAAAGGGCAAAATCCATTATTTACACACAGTAGGAAAATAAACCTTCTCCCCAGCACAAGCCATGAAGATGGAGAAAGCTTTTCATTTTAGACAGTTTGAAATTTCGCATTCAAGTGGCTTTGTCAACTCCTTTAATCAACGTCCTTTGGAAAAACAGATTTAGCAATTGAGCTCCTGTATTCAGTAGGGGCGAGATATAACTAAGGGTATTAGCTATCAGTGGTTCATGGTCTGCTAGCCAGCCCTGGCCTGCAGTAAAGTACAACTAACTGGCAGCTGTGCCTCGAGGTAACATCAAGCATCCTAGGAAAAAACAGAAGACAAAACACTTCCAGATTGGAAAAGTACAGTCAGGGCTGTTGGGAGAAAGGGGCATTTCTGTCTAACTATAAGAAAAACACTCTATCCAGGAAATCCAAGGTGCTCCTATAACATGGTTATAATCATTTTCAAGCCAGGATGGCAGGTTGTTGATGTTCTCTGGGTTACATTTCAACAGACACCCCAAAGATCCCAGGGATAGTAATGGGAGAAGATGTGAATAAAGTGTCCCTGTGGACCTGGGGATCAAGAAGGGAGGGAGACCGGGTGTTATGTAATAAGTAGTTGGCCAGGCACCACGTTAGTGTCCAGGGGGACTTCAGGCAGGTGGTCATTGTAATCAGACTGAGGAAAGACCATTAAAAGTGCGTTTCCCAGCCGGGCATGGTAGTACACGCCTGTAATCCCAGTGACTTGGAAGGTGAAGGCAGGAAGATCACAAGTTTGAGGTCAGAGGCAGCCTGCCTAACTTAGTGAGACCCTACTTCAAAGAAAAAGTGAAAAATGGGCTGGAGGTTGCAGCTTAGTGGCGGAGCACTTGCAAAAGCATATATGAGGCCCTGATTTCAACTTCCAAGTATGAGGGAAAAAAGTCTATTTCCCAAAATATGTTTCTAGAAATTGATTCAATTCAACATAAAAGGTGTCAAAGATCCAGTTCTTTGGGGAAATGATGGGTGATGTAAGGCTGAAGAGGTTTCTTTGTTTTAAGACCTTCTAGAGCCTTTAGTAGACTAAGGAGGCTGTAGGACGGGTCTAGTTTGCCCTCTCTTTCGTTTCTTTTCAGCAGAGCTCATGAGAGTTTCAGATAGAGCTGCTCAGGTCCCAGGAAGCTGCGTTGTGGAAAGCTTTGGGGAAGACATTGCCCCTTCCCTGCAGTCACCTCTGGGCTGTCCCCAGAACATCCTGGTGCTCACTCTTTGTCCCCCTCAGGACTCCCCAAAGACCCTACCCATGCAGTCTCTCATTTATTGTTAGGTGCCATCTAGTTGAATCTGACTCATAGGAACCCTATGTACAACAGAACAAACACTACCAGACACTGTGCCATGCACACAATCTTTTATGTTTGAACCCACTGTTGCAGCCACTATGTTTCTTCTAATTTGAATTATGCCACATCAAAAAAAGGAGGTCTCAGTGCCACATCAAAAAAAGGAGGTCTCAGGGGCTTTACTTCATTTCCATCATTAAAGTTGACTCTACTTGGAGGGGGCAGCTTTTCCCTAGTCGTTTCTTGAATGTCTTCCAGCCTGGGGGCTCATTTTCTGGTACTATATTTGACAATGCTTCTCTGCTATTCAGAGGGTTTTCAATGGCTAATTGTTTCAGGAGTGGGCTATTAGGTCCTTCTCCCTAGTCTGTCTTAGTCTGGAGGCTCAGCTGAAGCCTGTTCACCATGGGTGGCCCTGCTGGTATCTGAAATACCAGTGCCATACCTTTCAGCATCACAGCAATATGCAAACTTGGACAGCACAATGAGCTGACAGACGCGTGGTGGCTCTCTCATAACCAACTTTAATTCTGAATTGTTCTTGCCCTTGCTCTGTCCTATTTTCAGCCTTTCTATTTTCAGCCTCACTCTTTGACAGTGACATTCCACTCATTTGTCTCAACTACCGCCCTGACTCCGCCTCGCCCTGACTGGGTTCTCTTAGGTCATGCTTCCACTGAGCAATTCCTAGCAGCCTTGAACAAACAGCTGCCCTGGTTCTTCCCCATACAGGATCTCAGGGTCCACAGTCACTCCAAGACGCCTTGCTACCCACCCCAGGCCATCAGCAGGATTTGATTCTCATCGTTCAGGAGCAGGACCAGTTAGGCACAGTACCCACTTCCCCTTCCTCCCTCCCAGGCTCCTGATAGAGAGACATCATGAGCAGCCTCTACCCTAGAATCCAGAGGGCTTCAATGTCCTGAGGGTCTTACAGACTGCAGAGGCTTTCAGAGGAAGGAACAGAGCCAGTGTTGCTCCTACACTCCCTGCATTTTCCCTTCCACAGTCTATCACCTTCTCTTCCAAAGACAGTCCCTTCCTGTCCTGCACAGACAGTGCTGGCTTGGGGCACAGTAATGCAGAAAGCTAAGCTAACACATTCAATTTCTTACACCCATCCCTACCCTCCTTCTTCTGAGCCTCTTCCCTCATTTGCCACCTTTGGAGCCATTTTTTCCCAGCACAATCTGCACTTATCTAATACCAGTCATTTATATATAAGTATAATTTTAAATCAGTTTTTACCTCTCTAGGGACTTTTTAAAAAATATTCTGGATTTAGGGAATAGAATGAGTGGCCTCAGGAAGTGGGTTAGAGGAATCTATTCCTTGCATGCTAAAAATCACAACATTGCCTTTGCACAATGCTCAAACTGCCTGTGATCTTAAATACGAGAGCAAACAGGGGAGACTACAAATAATTCTGTGCTGCTGGCTATGCTCCCAAGTGATACTAATGGATAAGAAGTTCTCATTCTTCAAAACAGTTATCTCTGGAACTAACCATTTGGTATTGCAGTTCTGGCTCTTATGAGCTAAGCTTTCATTTCGGTTATTAAAGAGTATTTTTATTTCATAAGCTGCAAAATGGCATTATAATTTACTTTGTAGTACGGGAAAGAAGAAAGGAGAGTGACAGAGCTGTAAGGATATATTCTCCCTTCTAACGTTGAAAGTTGGTCATCATGCAGATCAGGGAAATCAGCCCCTTCTGCAATTGGAAAAGACAAAATGGCGTGAGCAGCAGAAGGTACCTTGGGTCCTCTGCCTGCAGAGACAGAGAGCTGAGAGTCATTTGGTGAGAAAGGTGACCACAAGCAAGCTGCCTGGCCAGCTAGGAGAAAATCACTGTGGACATAGGGAATTCTCAGTTTGAACATAAGTTGTAAGAAGCCTTCTGTTAACCAAGCTGTAAGTCTCTTTGGACTTCTTGGCCTGTGATATCCACCAGAGCCGCCTGCAAACACAGCTCATGGGAGGCACTGTACAGCAGTCTCCATTGGCTGGCCAGGGGCATCATACTGAGTGTCATGAGGAAGGGCCTCCAGGTCAGCACCATCTCCTTTCTGAGTTCTGTTCCTGACTCTTGATTTCCAATATGAATCTTTCTTTGTATGGAAGTGAAGTCACATATTAGGGAACTGGGATCCATCTGCCATCTTTGCCATTAGATTCTCACACATATCACCTTTTCACAAGAGACCTTTCTGGACTGCTCCACAAAAAAACTATGCCCTTCACAAGCACCCATGCACACATCTGCATGCACGTGCATACACACACATACACAGGGTTTCTCTCCCAGCCTATTTCTGTAATGTATTACCTTCCCATGCGTTAACTATATCTCTTTTTTACCTTCTATTCCTATCTCCTCCACTCATCCCCCCGTCTATAAAGCCATGATGGCAAGGGTTGTTACATGTTTTGTTCCCTGCTATTTCACCAATGCCTAGCACAGTGCCTGGCACGTAGTTTATGCTTAATTAAATATATTGGCTGAATGAATAAATCAATTAAAATTATTAACCCTCTGGTAATGAAAATCCTCTTCTCTTAAAAATTGACATCCTTTTTTCTACCTTTACCCATTTAAATTTCATACATATTTTTGGAAATATATTATGCCCAAAAGTAGGATAATCTTCATAACTTAAAAGTAAATGCTAAATTTTGGTAGATATAAATAATTATTTCAAAATCATTGAAGATTATTTTTCTTTGGCATGTATTGTAAGTTGCACATCTAAGTTTATTCCTCATACATATATATATATGCATATATATATGTATATATGCATATATATATGTATGGTGTGAACAAAAGATACAGTTAATGTTTAAAGAAAAAAATTATTATAATAAAAGACACCTTGCCATTAGTCCCCCTCAAAATATTCCCTCTGGCTTCAAACACACTTATTTCTCCTTCTTCCCACTTTTTAAGGCAGTTCTGAAAGTGCTCTTTCATGAGTAACAATTTTTTTTTTAATTTTAACATTCATTGTATTTTTTTAAATCACACTTTGTATATAGTGTTGGAGTAGAATCTCTCTTGCTCTTGACTACAAAGCATTTTCCTATATTTTTTACTTTATCCCATAGTTATCCCATAGGTTTCCTGAAAGATATCTAACAACATCTCAGTAAACATAACAAACTGAGAACAAATGAAACTCCATCAGGTCAATGGCTCTCCAAGATCACAAAGCTGAAGGAAAAACACTTAAATCAGAAATCAAGCACCGCAATTTCCTTGTTGATGAGATTTCTGCTCACCAGAAATATGTTAGAACAACACCATATATTAGCACATTATTTACTAATAAATACATTTTATTACATTTTCAATATTGAGAGTGAGTTCCAGAGGAAAAGACATTACAGGCATATTTACCATAATCCATTGCTCCTAAAGCATTCATTTTGCAGCAGAAGCCTATTTCAAGCCATATGAAGCACTTTTTTTTCTTTTTTATGGTACTTGGGAGTTGAACCCAGAGCCTTGCACATACTTTCCAAGTACTCTACCACTGGGCTGCATTCCCAGCCCGGTTTTTAATTTTTTTAATTCTTTTAAATTTTTTTTATCTTGAAACAAGGTCTCACTAACTTATACAGGCTGCCTTTAACCTCAAACTTGAGATCCTCCTGCCTCTGCCTCCAGTTGCTGGGATTACAAGTGTGTGCTATCACACATGGCTTAGAGAAGTTGTAGTTAATTTTTATCATCTACTTACTAATTAGAAGCCTATACCATTGAGGGCCTACAGCCATACCACTGTGGCATCTGATCCCATCAGATCTTGGAAGCTAAGCAGGGTCAGGTTTGGTTAGCACTTGGATGGGAGACCGCCTAGGGACACCAGGTGCTGTAGGCTTGGGAGATGGACCTGGCAACCCATTTCCAAAAAAACAGCCATTGAGACCCTATGAATAACAGAGAAGCACAACAATAGTGTTTCACCCGTTGTACATAGGGTCACTTGAGTCAGACACCTACTCAACTGCACCTAACAACAATAGTTACACACATGGAAGAAAGTGGATAGAGGGTGCAAAGGATTTCTGCACTATTTTGAAACTTCTTGTGAATCTACAGTTATTTTAAAATAAAAATGTTAGAAAAAGGATTCAATATTTTTCCTTTTTTGCAACCTCTAAAAGATTTCATCTAAAATGTAGATGTTTTGTTTCCTCAGTTACTAGAAAAAATTAAAAATAAAAATTCTCATCGCTTCCTAGAAATTTCTGTAATTTAAATGGAAAGCACTTTTGCCAGTTAATGTGGTTCTAAGAGTTTACGCCAGATTATGCTGGTGTCTGATTTATAGTGTCACTCATTTTTAAATATGATGCTTTTAAATATATAATATAGGCATGGAAATTTAGTATTGATAATCGGCTTCCAGTTTTTAAAGTTATAATAAAATTAAAAGGACAATTACCTATGAAAACCAAGCTCTCATTAACACACTATAAAGAAAACAGATTAAAAGGTCCAAGATATCCTTAAGAACTTATATACTTGCCTCGCCCCCAAACAATGTATTTTAGCTATGCATTGTGAGAGATCTATCTAGACATTCGTAGAAGGAAGTAAATGTCTTTTATTTGCTTCTAGAGAAAATCTCATTTTCTATAAAAAGCTAGTCAACTCAGAATAAAGGGACTAATTTATATTTGACCACTAGGTGGCACTGTTGGTGGTGTCGTGGGCGATAAGGAGGGGGAGGGGAAATTGAAAGCAATTTCCTAAGGGATTTTTTTTTTTTTAACATAAAATTCTCACATTACTGCCATTCTCCTTCTCTGCACTCAGAGGGATGACGTGGAAAGGAAAAAGGGAAGGATGAAGACAGCTTTTGGCAGTTCCGTGATCATCAACCACCAGACTACCTTAGGAAAGCCTGCAGCCATAGCCCTGTGGCATCCGATCCCGTCAGATCTCGGAAGCTAAGCAGGGTCGGGCCTGGTTAGTACCTGGATGGGAGACCGCCTGGGAACACCAGAAGCTGTAGGCTTGGGGGAAGGACCTGGAAACCCCCTCCCAAAAATCAATCTGCCATTGAAAACCCTATGCACAGCAAAGAAGCACTGACAACAGTGTTTCCCGTTGTACAGAGGGTCGCTATGAGTCAGATACTGACTCTACGGCACCAAACAACAACAACAACCTTAGGAAATGGGAATCGAGGCTTACTATGGACCTATAATACCCAACAAAAATGGGCTATTAAAGACAAGTCCATTTTAATAATTCCCCAACCACATAGCGGAAAGCAGAAAACGTCAATTACTTCACGTTCAAAGAGGGACGTGGTCCTCAGCCATGCCTGCCTGGTGCTGAAGAAATTAGATGAATAATTTATAGTATAGAGCCGACTGAGGGGTCAGCCTGTGTGCGAAGGGGATCTGAGTAAGGGCACGTCAGAAACGTCATCTCGGAGGCCGCAAACACAGCCAGGCGGAAGAATTTCAGGATGTAGAATGACAGGGGTTTTGTTGTTGTTGTCGTTTTCAGCTACTATCAGTGAAGCCCAGTTTAATTCTGGATTTGGCTATAAGAAATGGGAACTTTTTCTAAGCCCATGGACAAGCAAACAGTGACAAAGAGATTTTCCTGGTGGTGTACTTGGCACAGACTCCAAAGATTGCAAGATGAGTTGTGCTTGCCTGATCTTGGGAGGGGGACGATCCACACCTTGAGAGGAGCCAGGCCTGACGCCAGGCCTCACAGTCAGAGTCCTGTTCCTGGTGACCAGTCCCCAGGCTCTGCGGGCAGGGCACTTTGGCAAAGCCCTGAAAAGGAAGCGGCAGCGGTGCCAGTGCTATTTCAAGCAAGCGTCTCTAGCTGGAGCTCTTATTCTTTCACTTTCCTAAGGGGCACGGGGGAAGTTTAGGAAAACCTGAGTTGGAGGAGAGGGGAAATTGGAGGGGAGGGCTCTAATGAGTACATAGGGGAGATTGTTGTTGTTGTTGTTATTGTTGTTGTTGTTTTCAGTACTTGGGGATTGAATCCAGGGCCTTGTACGTACTTTGCTAGTGTTCTACCACTGGGCACCCTCAGCCTTTTTTGTTTGGTTGGTTGGTTGGTTGGAGACAGGATCATACTAAGTTGCACAGGCTGCCTCTGGCCTCAAATTCATGACCCCCCTTAGGCGTGCACCTCCTCAGGCTAAGAATTTTTCTTAAAGGGAGGGAAGAGTTGAACCAAATGGACCCAACCTTGTCATATTTGTAAATATTTCCATGCTCATTTATAGTATAAACTGTCGCATTAATGATCACTTCTATACTTTGCACACTTCTTAGGGCCAGATTTATGGTTTATTAAGCACATTCACAAGAGGCAAGTTAGTGGAATAATTTTGAAAATATGAGGAAAAAAGGAGTCAGCAACTAATAGTAGATGCTAACCATATACCTGGTATTATTCACAGTGCTTTTTGTGTCTTAACCTATTTAACCCACAAACAACTCTAGAAGCAGGTACTATTATTATTCCCAGTATAGATGAGGAAAATGAGTTAGAAAGAGGTCAAGTGGCTTGCTTAAAGTCACAGATTGTATACAAACTATTCTGTCTACACCATTACTCAGCAACAAAATTCAAAACTCTGTCCCTGATCACCTAGCCGTGTTGTCTTGTGAAATGTCTACCAATTTCAGATACTAACCACTGAGATCCACCAGATTTTTGTACAATGAGATTTATGTACCTGTTACACTCTGAGTAACAAGTGGTAGCCCAAAAGATGCAATCCTTACTGCAGAGGGAGGTGCCAGCCCTTGACAATCATGCCTTTTGTGGACAACAGCTCCAACCACTACCTCAGCCAAGCCCTTGAGACATCTCTTTAGACTAACTTCTGCTCATATTTCCACATATCTCTGGTCAGAATCAACTAACTGTATATCAAATTTCATTGTGACTGATGTGAAATTAACTTCCAGAAAGTATAAGTAATGGCACTTGGTATGAAAACACATATTTTCCAGAAGGTTTTTTATTGTCCGTTATGTAGGGAAAATTGGGAGGAAATTGGCAAAAACTCCCAAACTGGGAAAATGGCATTTGAATATCTGGTTTGTAAGTTAGAAATCTAGGGAAAACGAAAGTAACTTGGTTGCACGTTTGTACAAAACCCTTCCTGATTGGACAATTGGACTGAAAGCTGATTGGCTCAGGCCATTCCATGGGCAAACTATATAAAGAGCTGCACTGTGGCAGCTCGACATTTTTTAGGCCTTTTTAGGCCCCCATTTGGCACCCCTTTCCGTGCCTTCTCATCCGTTCCTGCCCAAACCACCGATGAGGAAACGCCTCTCCCGCTGCTCTCCCCCGGAACTTTGGTGAGGAAAGAATGCTCTCCCGTCGCAATCATCAACAAGGAAAAGAACCTGCTCTCTGTCTGACCACCGACTAAGCAACAGCTGTCTCCTCGTGACCACTGAGACGACCAACACAGGTGTTTGCCCCTGGAAGGCAAAAGCGCATGAGGCTTTTCCTTTCTCCCATCTCCTCCGGGGTCCCAAGGGCCGCAGGAGTCTGTGCTCCTCACCTGAGGGTCCCTAGTGAATTGTGTTTAGTATCTGTGTGCGTGGAGGTGCAGCCCATCCGAACCTCCAGGCCGGACTGGGAGGCGTGTGCCCCACACATTACACATACATGCACTAAAATTTTACCAAAATATGTTCAAGTTAGTGGTGAAACTGTACTCAAAATAGCTGGAGATACATGAAATGTCTTTGGGGCACTGACTCAGAGAATCAATCTCTCTCTCTCTCTCTCTGTCTCTCTCTCTCTCTGCACATACACACACACACACACACACACACACACGTGTGTGTTTCCTAATAACCATGGTAGCTGTACTGATTCCACTGGGTAGTCCAGCAATAGTATTGCAATTTGTCATTAATGGATGTGAAAAGGCAAGTTTTCTTACTTGGAAGGAAGCTACAATTATTAGATAATTGAAAAAAAATAACAACAACAAAGGATCCCAGGTAATAAACCCACAGGAAGTGTTTACTCTGGAGAATAAAAATGGGTATCAGAGCAGAGTTAAAAGGTTTTGTGGAGTTTCTCCTCATATTACTTTCAGGCTAGGCACTAGGCATGAACAGTGGGTTAGTCTGTCAGATTCCTCACTCCAGTGATTTGCCCAATGTGTTAAGAGTTCTGCAGAGAAACACACACAAAAGGCAAATAATAGGAACTGGTTTTTGTGATTACAGAGGCCCATCTGTGGTACTAAACAGAAATGGAAAAGACTAGGCGAAGAGCAGAGTTGGGAGATGAGAACCATCATTTGAAATTACTTCTGCAATTGTTTGTCTGTGAGGCTATTCTTGATCCTGTTCTCTGAGATGAGACTTGGGATGTATCATAAGCATCAGATTTGGTAGGCAATTAGGATAGATTTTTTTAAAAAAGCACCTAGATCAGTTCAGTTTTAGTCAGATTCCTTGGATGTAGGTTAGTACAGGCTTGGGTTGGGTTCCTGCATATCTACTTCCAGGAGTGCTTTCCATAGGTGGACTGCTGTTAGAGGATTGTCAGAAAAAGAGAGTTTATACACTCGTCCCACAGATGGGCTGGGCAACCATGAGTTGAAGAAATCCTCTAATCCAAGCCAATATATGACTCAAGAAAGAAGAGAGACAGAGTGAGTGTCAGTTTTCCCTGGATCCCTGGGCTTCAGAGTCTTCTAGAGAGGATTGTTGTTGTTATTAG
The DNA here is from genome assembly GCA_007922755.1 of Pedetes capensis. Lineage (NCBI taxonomy): Eukaryota > Metazoa > Chordata > Mammalia > Rodentia > Pedetidae > Pedetes > Pedetes capensis. The sequence goes on from VMDO01003006.1 coordinate 80,078, forward strand.
GTGCCATCGAGTCGTGTCCGACTCATAGCAACCCTCATAGGATTTTCAATGGCAGATTGTTTCGGGATTGCCTTGGGAGTGGGTTGCCACGTCCTTCTCCCATTTTTGTGGTGCTGGGAATCGAACTCGGGACCTCAGAGACTGCAGAGTGGCACTCTACCAACTGAGCTAAATCCCAGCCCCTCTAGAGAGGATTAGGCTCCACTTATTAGACATGGCATGGCACCATCATCACAGTGAACAGTTAGACATAGGTCTTAGGAATTCCCTTACCAAGAGCCTGGAAGAGGTTGGAATTTCCCCTTTTCTTCTAAATGTTCCAGCATTAAAACAGTAAGATGTAAATTTGAGAAATATAATGTTTTATCTAGATTTTTAAATACTTATGGCTATTGCTAAGTGGTGGTTAGTTTTCTTCTTATTTCCTTCCTTTTATCCCTACACAGTAATGGGACCACAATTTTTAGTGAGAGTTGACAGAAGCTTGGACTAGCATGGTGGTGTGGAAATGAAGAAATATGTGGGCAGAAGGATTATCTAAAAGGTAAAACCAGTTGGAGTTGGCAGTTGGTGCATTTGAGCAATGAGGCAGACATAGGGATCCAAGAAGACCCGTAGGCATCTGACTTGTAAAAGAGAGTTAAATGATGCCATTTTGATGGGGGCAGGGAGGAAGGGGGAGAAAAGAGACTAAGTTTGGAAAGGAAGTCATGAGTTCCATATTGGATGTTGACCCCTATGAAGAGATATGAAGGAGGTAACTAGATACAAGAATCTGGAGTTTAAAAGAGGGGTCTAGACTGGAATAAAAAAGTTGTCAGTCATCTGTGTATAGGAAGGAAAGATCCCTAGGGATCAGTTACTGAGGGAAATGGAGAGAGGGCCTGGTAGAAGGTGATATTTCCTGATTGGACAGAGGAGGATGAACCAGGGAAAGAGACTAGATAGAAGAAAGAGGTAAAAGATGAAGGATAAACTAGGTTTCCATGTGATATCATAGAAACTGCAGGAAGGATGCATTTCACATAGAAGGGGTTGGATTACAGCATAAAGTAAAATGAAGGCTGAAAACTCACCCTTGAATTTAGCCATTGGAGGCTACTGGTCACTCTGGGGAGAATGGCTTCCAATGATGATGGAAGGCTAATTACACCAGCTTGGAGAGAGATGGTCAGATGATAGATGATATCAGCAAGAATAAGCAGCCACTCCTTTGCCTCACCAGCCACTCTTCCCCAGACACAATTACTCATTAGTGAAGGTCAGAAATTTCTCTTAGTACAGTCTTTTCTATAGAGATCCCAGTTATTGTCCCGACTAACCCCACCCAGGGGCTGGGATTTAGCTCAGTTGGTAGAGTGCTGCGCTGCAGTCTCTGAGGTCCCGAGTTCAATTCCCAGCACCACAAAAGTGGGAGAAGGACGTGGCAATCCACTCCCAAGGCAATCCCAAAACAGTCAGCCATTGAAAACGCTATGAGGGTCGCTATGAGTCGGATACCGACTCCACGGCACCTAACAACAACAACCCCACCCAGGGCACTGTGGTGAGTTCATTATTTTCTTATGCTGATGCTTGCCTGTGGAGGAAGGAGGGTTTCTGTTGTTTACCTGGCAATGGAGATAGCTGGATGCTGCTTCATTCACTCTTTCCCTCAATCTTTTTGGTAAGAAGGATGAAGATAGGATCACAGCTTCTGGCTATGGATGTGACTAAAGCTTCAACTGGGGTTTGATGTCTGGTGCTGTTTTCTACCAGCATCCACCCAAACCACAGGAATCGCTAGTTGTGGGCAGCAAGTTCTAAAGAATAAGATTAAAAAGGTCTCTATTCTGTGGGCTATGGTCAGAAAGAAAGGAGAGGAGTGTGTACAAAAGGGCAAATAAATGCAGGGAGCATCCATTCACCCAAGGCCAGCAATACAATCCTACTCAGAATACATATTCAAGTTAAGACTTGGAGAAGTACAGGATGGGAGTGGCAAACAGAAAACATGGCATGTATCAACCAAGGAGAGAGTTCTGAAGACAAGGTTTTAAAATGGGAATTCTGAAGTTTGGCACAGATTAGAAAAGATATTTATTGCCAAGGGGGAATGAAATACTTGGAAACAGCTTCAAGATCAGAAGAACAAAAACAAAAACAATTCTAGCTACAGGCCTTCGAAGGGTCCATAATCCTTAATCTGCAATCCTCAAATTCAAGATCTGAAAACTGAACATCTTCTCCAAACTCACTGGTGGTTAATATACATTTGGTGGCAAAACCTGGTCTGAAAAGATGTGAAAATATGTGTAATGATCCCACTTTGAGGTGAATATTCACACATTTCACTGAAGAAATATCAATGTGCTGTACTACAGAGTGCTCCCCACTGGGGGTGCTGGATACTATAATCCAGAAAACACTGAACTGTGTTTCTGAAACATGAAAAGTACTGAGCTCTGAAACATGTCAGGCCCCAAGGATCTGGAGAAAGCATTGTAGACCTGTGGTGGGAGGGGCCAAGGACTGCACTCAGGAGTGCTGAGACCAGTAACACAGAACAGATGGAGCCATGGCAGCCTGGGCACAAGGTCTGCATGTGGAGCTATGGTCACAGACAGGGAAGCCCTGGAACAGTTATCAGAGTCAACAAAGGGCTAAACCCAGTCCCATGTCCCTGTGAGAAGGGAGCCTACAGGGCCCTGACAATTTCTCATCAGGACACCCATGTTTTCAAGAGCCTGCTGCATGCCTGGCCCAATTCATTACCTCCTTTTGTTCCTCATGCTCACCCTTTGAGAAGGGAAAATTAGGATCAGAGTGGGAGATCATGGCTGTGGCAGGGATCTCACCAGATCTGTACAACCCCAAAGCCCATTCTTTGCCCTTTACACCATGCAGGTCTCTTGTTGAATATAAGCCAACTAGCTTTGGGCTTGAGAGAGCAATTCTAGCAAATACTTGTGGAATGTATTCTACATGCAGACAGCTCATTAAAATCTCAAAACAACCATTTTGGTGTATCACAATTCCAACTTTTCCAAAGGAGAAATCAAGACCTAGAGAATAGTAACTTGCTCAAGGTCTTATATGCTTACTAAAGAGTGTAATTAGATTTCTCTGGGGACAGACAAGTGTCACTTAGCCTTACTAACTGCATACTAGACTACGTCTTGTGTGTTTTGGACATGCAATCAGGAGGGACCAATCCCTGGAGAAGGACATCATGTTTGGGAGAGTGGCAGGTCAACAAAAAAAAGGAAAGTCTCCAGTAGATGGATTGATACAGTGTCTGCAACAATGGGCTTAAATATTAATAAGATCACATGCCTGGCACAGAACCAGGGAGTGTTTCGTTCTGCTGTACATAGGGTTGCTGAGTCAGACACAACTCAACGGCACCTAATAACAACATGCTCCCTTCCAAATAGTTTTCTAATGTCTATGGGCAGATATCTAAACACACCCTCCTACACACACACACACACACACACACACACACACACACACACACAATTTTTAAAGAGCCACATGATAACCCAGAGTTGAGAGTCAATGGCCTTCTGGGATTCCTCTGATGGGTGAAGGGATAAAGGTCATAGTGATGGTCACAGAAACCTGTTTATTATCAGGAGATAACATTGCCTGTCACTTTAAATGAGTCAGAGACCTCCAGACACTCCAGCAAGTCTCCCATTACGCAGGAGAACAGCTTCAACATCAAAAGAAAAAGAGATACAGGCAAAAGAGGGGGAGGTGTGCTTTTCTTCGGCTGTTGATGGTTGGTCAAGTGAGTCTAATGGCTTATTAATAAGAAGCAATTAATTGTGTAGCCAGCCCAGTAGTTCTAAGAAATGAAATCCCAAATCTTATACACGAAGGGCATCAGGGATTGGATAACTGTTAAAAAGCAGTTTCTGGCACTGCTTTGCATCAATAAAGATGTAAAGAACAAAGGAATCACATGCAACTACTGCACTGATCAATAGACGTTTGAAATACAAAGACTGAGAAAGCGAAGAAACACGGAACCTTGTCAAACATTAATGTCTGCTTTCCAGAGGAAAGAGCAGAACCGTGGGGACGCAGAGTGGAAAGGAGTGCAAGAGGTCATCCTGTCCCACAGCCGAAGCTCTCTCTGGCACTGGACAGCTAGTCTCTCATTCCAAACACCCCAAGAATTACGAGAGACCATATTCCGGTGAAACGGGAGAATGGGCATTTATTTATTCCAGGCACTGGACAGCTGGCCCACTGGGAGCAGTAAAACAATGAAAGAGCCCAAAGCAATGAAATACACAGAATTTTTGAACTCCCCAGAAACATTCTGATGAGCAAGACTGACAGCTGCCTGCATTCCACAAGAAATCATGAGAAATCAAAATTTCAACCAACACAGGTCGGCGCCTTTTTGGAAGGGGAATTCTAATCATTCTAAAGCCAGAACTCATAAATTTCAGCCACTTAAGTGAAGGGATCCAGAATCCACTTAGGGAATCCCTTGGTCAACATGGTAGTAGCAAGAGCCTGTGTTGTTTAGCAGGAAATAATATCCACATGGAAAGAATGATCATGGTTTATGGCCATGAACTAAGAGAATTCTAATACCAGACAAGAATGGAAAGACACACACGCACACCCATTTCAGAACTCCCAGGCTGTGAGACATAGGAGAAAAGCAATTGTGTTACAATGCCAATTTATGGGCTAAGCCCCAGATGTGTAAGTTTTCATTTTCAGAGAAATTGTACCAGCAATGTCCCTGCATCCAAAATGTCCTCAGTTCCCATTAATAAGGCCAAGGGAAGTTTCTCTGTAAAATGTCTGGAATATTTTGAGAACTCTGAACCCATTGGGAACACTAGGCATAACAGTGGAACAGATTTCATGATGTCTGTGTCATGCAAGGCTATTGCCTAGAAACATCCCCCAAAGACATTTTTGTCTATTCTTTTGTGTTTCTGAGCCTATCACACTCATGCATTTAATCAGAGAGTGGATATGTAAAATTTGTATCTGTGGAGACATTGTTTTTTGTTGTTGTTGTTGTTGTTGTTGTTGTTGTTGTTGTTTTTCTGGGTGCTTTTCAGGTAAATATTGAAGAATTCAGGTGACCCAAAGAGTCATTTCATGGGTTGTTGGAACATTCCTGAGAGGGCAAATATAATTGGTAGTCAGTACAGTAATGCAATATCAATGCTAAAGAAATACAGTCAAAGAATTGGGGCCGAGGCCAACACTTGTAACAAAAATACCTTCATTTTAGTTTAAGAGATTATCTCCATAAGAACAATCTCCTTTATGAGACCTGAAGCTGCCATGCAAAGGCCATCTGTAGTGAGACTTTTTCTTTAGTTACAAGATTATATTCTAAATTAGTTGAATCACATGGGCCTTGAATATAAAATTGGCTGACCCACTGTAATTTTAACATGGCAATGCACTGTTTGAAATATATACAAGTGGTCAGGTTTTAGCACTGTTTTAAAAAGTGATTGATAGCTATCCGTATGTGGGTGGACTTGCCCCAGAAGGACGAGGCACTCTTTAAGTTGGAGCTACAGCTAGCTGGCCCCAGAAGAAGAACTGGTGGCCACCTCTGAGATGGTTTAGGGGAACAGTGCAGCCCGTGCTGTCCTACCTTCTGTTGTGGAAGTGTTCTTCTCTGCTAAACTACCAAAGGACTGGCCCCATTTGCTTGGGGCCACCCAGGAGGTTAGAGTAACTCATCAGAATGCATTGTACCCTGCCTGGATGGCGAGAAGCTGTTTACTTCTCTTCGAATATACATTCTCTGGTCTCTTCTCCACTGAGGGCGGCATTAAAACGAGCCTGCGCTTTATCCTGTCGGTGGGTCTGTGGCCCTGGGTAAAGGCTTGCTCATTAAAAAAGAAGAAAAACCTGTTTTAAGTTCCACCTCTGGAACTAGAAAGTTAATCTTTGACTAGATAAATAGTAGGAACCTAGTAACAACTAGAAACCATTTCCAGAATCCTACCAAATTATAAGGTTTTGTAAGTACATCAAGTCTCTTGGGAGGACGGGATTGACAGATTTCCATTTGGCTTTTTGAGAGGGATCCAGAAAGCTGCCATGAATTAGAAGATATTTATGTTGAAAATGAATGTACATACATGAGAGAATATATCTCTCTTAGTTGCTGTTTTTGCTTGGTGTTTATGTGAAATCACAGGGAAGAATCACTATTAATGAATATACATTGAATCTCAAAGATGTGCTACAGGAATTTTGACATATGGGAAGAAATATGGTACTGTGAGTCAACAAATCAACACAGGCACATATTTGACTGTATGTAGGCTATGATGTTTGTATGCATTGAGCCCATATTATAAATCAAGAAAATAAACAAGGAGTCTTGGCGATAGCTCATGTGCATCTGTGAACTATTTAGACAACTACAAATGTGAATGGATTTTTTTTCCTTCTCATATCATACCTTGTTGATTTCATGAGGTGAAATGTCTGCTTTTCCTCAGGGTTTAAGGGTTAAAATTCTCCTAATGAATGTGTTGTTATTGTTGTTAGGTGCTGGTGAATTGGTATCTAACTCATAGCAACCCTATGCACAACAGGCAAAACACTATTGTCAGTACTTCTCTGCTATTCATAGGGTTTTCAATGGCGGATTGATTTTTGGGAATGGGTTGTCCAGTCCTTTTCTCAAGCCTATAGCACCTGCTATTCCCAGGTGGTGTCACATCTAAGTACTAGCCAGGCCCAACCCTGCTGAACTTCTAAGATCTGACAGGATTGGACACCACAGGGCTATGGCTGCAGGTCCCTGATGAATGTAGAATAAACTAAATGATAAATTAGAGAAAAGTTTCTGAAATCAAGTTTCAAAATATGCTCTTTGTGTCATGGGCAATGTTACACCATGCTTATAACCAGTAAACACACTGGAGCCATCACCATTTCCATCCCTTATTGGAGAAACAGTTGAAACCTGTACAACCCAGTCTTTTTCTATTCATTTACAGAATGGAAAAAAAACAGAAGCCATCTCTGATTTTTGAAAGTATAGGCTGAAGTTCTGAAAAGATGAAAATCCACTAGTAAGAGGAAAGCATATGAGACCAATAACTTCAACAATGATCTTAGAAGAAATGAGTCAAGCACATACCCAGTTAGGTCAGGAGATGTCCTCATGCAGTGGGCCTCTGGTATTCTGGCCTGCCCAGCACTCTCTTTCCTTTCTTGTGGTAGCTGTACTTTGAATTCCTAGGAGTAACCAATCCCTCTGAGTCTCAGGGCCCATTGAGACTGGGCATGCCTACTCTTGAGAAGAATATGTATTTCCAGCTTTTATCATCAGCATATTCCTGCCCCCTGGCCACAGTGATTGGCACAAAGAGGAACACATGACCCATTCTGATCGGTGATTATCAGACCCAGAAACTCTTGGCTGAGCTAAGTGTGAACCCAGGAATGTGTAAATCTGAAGCTACTGTGGGCCATCACAAGAAGAGGACTCATCTATGAATGTCACCACCAAAAGGGAGAATAAGTGAGTCTGCATCCAAATAAATTTGAATTCTGGAATCCAGCCATGCCTAAAGCCAAATATCCACATAGTTTTTTATTATAATTATTGATTTATTAAATCCTTTTTTCAAACTAATGTCAGCTTAGAGGGAGGTTTTCTATCTTTTAGAACCTGACAGTCGTGACTCATGTACTCCACAAGAATAAACATGAACCACAGTGGGCCACACTGAATCAGTTGTTCTGTGCCCCAGATGAACAGACCCTTCCCTGGCTGAGTCTGCATGCCACACCTAGAGCCACTCAGAGGCAGAAAGGCACTATGAAATGTTTCACTGGTCATATTGGGAGCAACATGTCTAGAGTGAGAGAGTTTGACTCAATTAAACCAAAGTCTGAAATGACACAGGTAACCTCTTGTATCTACTACCAACAACAAATGAAGACAGGAGAATACATACAATGGAGACCAGCCCATGGGATTGGTTTGGATTTGGAGAACCTCAGAATGTTCTGCAATGAGAGAACAGAATGCATTGTAGAGGCTCCACATCCACAGGCCAAGCACAAACATCTAGGAAGCTCTTGGTAGGCAGACCTCCTTCTTCACCATCCCAATAATTTTCCTCCAACCTTTGTCTGATATGATGATGAGTATTCTGAATTTTAAAGTAGAATAGAGGCAGAGAGAAGGAACTACCTTCCTTTGATCAATTAGATATAGTTTCATAACAACATGGGTTTTTGCTGCTGTTGTTTTGTTTCTTTTTATTTATTTATTTTTTTGGTTCTGGGGGGTTTAACCCAGGCCCTACTACATACTTTGCAAGCACCCTATCATCGAGCTGCACTCCCAGCCTCTTTTTGTAATTTTTATTTTGAGACATGGTCTTGCTAAGTTATGCAGGTTGCCTCTGGCCTTGAATTTGCAATGGTCCTTCCTTAGCCACTGGAGTCACTGGGATTGCAGGCATGTGCCACTGAAGCCAGCCATAACAACATGTTAAGAAAGAACTACTTTGTAAAATATAAGCAGGATTCTAGTGAAGTAAATATTTGTGTGTACACTCAAAGGAACAAAGTTCTGTTTGGGAAGAGTTGTAGGCCGGACTAAGCACATCAAAGGATGGTCTGTACATAGAATCCAAAATTCAATTCTTACATGTTGACAATCTTCAAAGGAAACAAAACCAGAAGGGAAAATAAAAGGCAGATGAAATATATAGAGAAAAACATTTAAATACAGGTCAGAAGTAATTCAAATCACAAGAACATGATCTAGAATAATGATAAAAAGAAGTGATGATGGAGGCTTAGAAGACCAGGCAGATTCAGGAGATGATCATGAACTCCACATTTCCTAGGATAATCCTGGAAACGAGATCTTGCCCAGGGAGCCATCCCATTTTCATCACTCCATCTAGAAAAAGCAGAGACTTCTGGCCTGAAGGAGGCAGGGATACTTCTTACTCATTTTTTTTTTTTAATTCCCAAGGGTTGTCACATATGATTGAACTGATTGATTAATTAATTCCAGTTGGAAGAAACAAGAGATGGTGATATTCTAATTTTACTACTCAGAAACTAAGGACCAGAAAGGTGGTACATTTAGTTCAAGGTCACATAGCTAATTAGAGGATCATCTGAAAACAGAGTTCAATATTCTTGAACCAAGGGAAAATATGTTCATATGCCTAAAATATTTAGTTGATGGTAGTGGTTCTCTTAATCAATTGGAAGACTGTGACCATGAGGAAGAGGGTGACATTTCAATAATTGCAGGGAACTGAAGATTTCTTCCTATCTTATTTTGCCCTGAGAAAGTTCAAGCAAGTAGAGCCAGTGAACTGAAGGAACAGAGAATGGAGGGAGGTGATGATAAGAAACTTTCACAAATGGGTTATCAGAGCTTTATTTGGACTTATTGTTTTGGCAGAAGTGTCTAGAGACATGAACCTGCCAGAACATCAGTAGTGTTTTCTAGTGCCATTAACCTATGGAAGCTAGATTATGGAGAGAGATCAGAGACGAGACTGTCCACTGGTGAAAGCTCATGCATATCAGCAGGCTTAACTCCCCTCAGCTCATTGGACTGGAAAGTGTCAGACCTGGGACTAAAGTGGCCTCCTTTGCTATCTAGCTATGAAGCCCTCTGTAGACTTTGGTTTCCTAATCAGGACTGAATGATCACTAAGAAGGCTTCTGAGTGCTATGAGGATAGAGTCATAATTAAATTCAGTTGAGGTTAATCTAGAATGGGCCATTCTGTCCTCCTCTTCTGTCTTTTACTGACAAATGAATGTAAATCTGAAATTCATTTTGTTTCCAGAATGCCTGGGATGCTAAAATTGTTCATATTTTAATTGGCTTTTAACAAGAATAGGTAAGAAAGAAAATTAAGACAATTAAGAAATAATGAAGCCATTATAGAAACAGTAATGATTTAAAAACAGGTAAGGGAATAGTCTTATTGGAACTGTTGAATACCTGCAAATGAGCAGTCAAATGACAAGCACACCAAGGAATTAAGAGATTTCACTAATGCATAAACTGAGCCATTTATAATAATTTCTTCCCCAAACTGAGGATAATGTAAATGTCCTGATTATTATTGGAAATATATATCCTCTTAAAAATTGACCATCCTATGCAACATTGGATGTCATATCTGAAGATGTCAGTACTTTGTACAAATTTATTCTCTTTTCAAAGATGCAACTTTCTAGTGTTTTTCTTGTAAATCAGAGGTCTTTTCTGAAAATCACCAGAACCAGTCTTACTCCCAGCAACTTGGGAGGCGGGGGCAGGAAGATCACGAGTTTGAAGCTAGAGGCAGCCTTCAGTACTTAGTGAGACCCTGCCTTCAAGTTTTAAAACAGTAAAAAATGGACTGGGCTGCAGCTCCATGGAAGAGTGCTTACAAAGCATGTGTGAGGTCCTGAGCTCAACTCCTAGAATCACAACAACAAAAAAGTATTATTTAATTATGGTGTGATGCTAGCTACTGTCACAAATCTGCAAAATCTCTGGTGCCTGCTTGGTCACAGTCCAATGTGAACATCCCCACCCAAGCAGCTCTCCTGGGAACACCTCTTCCAAGCAGTGCGTAAAGGACCTGGGCTCCCTCCATCGTGTGGCTCCTTTATCTTCTAGGATCTTGAAGATCTCATTTCAAGGCCCAGGAAATTGGTGGGCAGTGTTTGGAAGATTGTCCAGAAGCATTTATGACCAAGCACAACAATGGCAAACATGACTTCTGTCCACATTCTATTAGCCACAAATCAGTCCTATAGTTCCACCTTCATCCCAGGGCACAGGAAGCACAGGTCAGCTGTGTGATTAAGAAGGAGAGAGATGCGCCCTTCAAGGATCTATACGTGGGAAACTATCTGCTACTCCTCCTGGCTGAACAAAAGCAGAACATTGGACACAAAGAGTGAGGGTAGCTTTCAACAGAAACAAAGAGAATGTGCTTATTCTTGTACTACTAAGTCTTGAATATGCTGCTGCATGACAGACAGGGACAGTTGCGCTTCCCTGTGTGAGTGTCCTCTGCACTACACATCCACTGCCTCCAATTCTGGAAGATAGTGAGTGGGTAAACCAAGGAATAGCCCCAAACCCAGCCTCAGAGACCCTCTGCTAAGGAGTTGGGGGGGCTACTTCTCAGATAAAGAAGAGGGATGTGATTAGGGCAAGAGAAGGAATCCTCAGTACATGGCTTCTGTTTCTCTTTTCCAACTCCTTTCAATTCTCCACCAAGTTCTCTATGCTCTCTCAATGTCTCCATTAACCTGTCTCACTCTGAAGGTCTCCTTACACCATTCATACACAAACACACAGACACACACAAACACAGACACACACACACACACACACACACACACACGATGGGGGCCTATGAGAACCCAGAAACATGCAGACATAAATAAAATGAGAAGAAATCAAACACCACAAACCCCAGGTAGCAATAACGATTTTGAGAAGCTGCTGCCAGATGCATCTTGCAATGACGTCAAAGATCTAATTCTCTTATTATCAAAAGGGGCAGGTAAAGGCAGCCTTGACAGAAGCTTTAAAAAATCAAAAGAGCATAGCATCACTGCAACTGTGATATCTGATTTATGTCTTTTCAGAGTCCAGGCTTGAGTCATATGCTGATAATAGACTCTAGCCATCAAAATGTTATTTTATCTGCTATCTTGATTTTAAAGAATTGTGGGAGCTAGCAAATGGGAAACTAGGTTATTTATACAATGTTTGAAACTATGTTAGTCCACTAGGGAAAAATGATAATGCTCACACAGCAAAAGTCAAAATCCAGGCTGGATAGTAATATAATGAAAAGCAATAGCGTTGATATTGTATATGGTCAATGGGGTAGAATGTAATTCCCAAATTAGGACAAACATTTTTCTTTCACAATTAAGGAAACTGTGAATGAGGAATAGGTCAGTGTGTGGTTGCCCACCAGATGATACACTTATCTGCTAGTACTTGGGCACTGTTAGAATTTGAAGCCCTTATTACTAGCAGATGGAGACTCCTGTTTAAAAAAAGAGTCCACATCAAGAAATAGCCCCATCTGTGAAGTTACCAGGGGATGTGAGGAGCAGACATAATACAAACTTAAAAAAAAGGAAGTTTTCAAAAACTTTAAGTAATTGAACATTGAACACAAAAACTCCCAAGAAGCATGACCTAATCATTTTATATTTTATGCAATTTAGAGAAGACATCTTTTTCCTGAAATGACTAGACATTAATCACATGGACCTCCATACTTGAGAAGATAAATGCCAACCAAAGAAAAGGAAGGCTTCTGTATATTTACCTTTCCTTTTAGAGTGCAGACGTTAGAAATGAATGGGGGTTTTGACCATTTATCATACAGAGAGACCAATTATCTGGCAGAGATTTTTATGTCAAACCACACCTGGCCACACATGTTTGTTTCTTAATTCGCAAGCTCTAAATATCATGTTGCAGCATTGTTGGGCTTAAGCCAAAAGTAATATGTTTAAAACTCCTTCCATGCAGTCTCAAATTAGCTGCAATGCAGAAAGAAAAAGAAAACTGCCTTGAAGACCCAAACCTATGGATAATCTAAGGGTTATTTATTCAGTGTTTTAAACATATTATTTAATGGGATTTTGGCAGTATATTGACCTTCCTAATGAGGTTTGACTAAAGCCAATATTAAAATTAATGTGCCCTCCCCAGGCTGCCAGTGACAGAGTATAAGAGGAGCTGGCTCAAAAGAGTCTTGTGTGGCAGGGGAAGCCAGACTGGCATTAAAAATTGGCCATGGAAAATCCACATGCAAATGATCAAGACCTGGCTCCATCACTGTTACAGATTCCAGGAACCATCTTTTTCAGACTATGCACAGTGTGTAACGATCAGAATGTATTGATAGGAAATATTGATTATGGTGGTTATAGTTTATGGAAACACAAAGAAAGCATAGAAAAGATCCTGAAAGTGGTTTTTAGTGGAAAGTGCTACAGTGCTACAGTACCAGTGCTACAGGCATGAGAACCAAAGGGTCATTGGCAACCACTGCAGGGTAGAAACAATGTTTGGGACTGACCCATTCTATTGCACCTCTCCCTTCTCTTCCAGAGCCTGGGAGCTTTCCAGACTGGTGTGCCTGTTTAAGCTGTCGTTAATGCTCGTTTGTTAATTGATCTCAAATAAGTCCTAATTCTCCTTCCAAAGCACTGTGGAACATTGTTCAGGCCCACTCACAACAGCCCAATCCCTGTTGATGGTACAGTAGACTCAGTCCGATAGCGGTGTAGGTGATGTTTGTCATTTCTATCTCTCAGCTTCCCAGTTTTTACCCTTCTCTCCCTTCCTCTCCATGAATCTCTAGGTTGAGATGATTAGTATGAGCTGCAAGCATGGTCCCTCCTTCTAGTTAGTCCAGGGTAGGTTTCAAAGCATTGCCTTCAGTGGCACTAGGCCTGGGGATTATTTTCATATCCTTGCCTGGTCACTTTACAGCTTGGGTGAGTTATTTTCCCTTCGTCAGCAAGACTTCCTCAGCTAAAAAAGAGAGGACATGGAAGAAATAAAATCACGTGCACAAAACTATCAGTGCCAAGAGACTTGTCTTTGTGATGGAAAGGGTATGTGGGCGGCAGGGTTCTCTTCCACTAAAGTCTGGAGACTCAAGGACTATCTGCTGCCCATTCGTTTCATACAGTCAAACTGGATATTTCAAGCTCCAAAAGGAACTTGAAAGTCAAATTACCCACTACATCCTCAAAGTCACCATATGGACACTGACACCCCTTCCACAGCAACCCAAACAAGATTATTTCCATCTCAAACCTGCCTTGGTGAAATCCCTTGGCCATGTTCTCTAAGCAGATGATTAGAGGTGCTCTCTTTGTACTTGAATTCCCAGCCCAAAGGGCCAAGGCAAATCAGACAGGGGAGCAAGGAACAAGGATGAGGACTTTCTAGCAGACTTGCCTAACTTCCATTTCATGTTTAAGATACCAAAATAGTTCTTCAAATATGCTTGCAGACTGCAGCCCTGCCCTTGAATGTGTTCTGCTGGCTCCCATCTGAGTCAGTGTAAAATGAGTCTGCATTTTATAAGAGCTGAGCCTGGTCCAAATGGAACCACGTAACTGTTAGAAAGATTAATGGACTGTATCATCCAGCAGTTGACTATAAACTCCTAATAGTGAGAATCTCAGTGTGGTATCTAGAGCTAAGCCGGAGCCGGCTTCCTCAGTCACTAATATCCATGGATATTGTTCATTATTTTTCTAATGCCAGCCCTAGCTACATCAGTGCCAGGCAGACCCCTGAGGAAAACAACAACTTTTGTTGTAGGTACTTGAGAATAGTCGTTATCACTGTTGCCAATTAATTCATCAATCAGTGTTCACTGAGCTGCCACCAAGAACGGAACAGTGCCGCCCTGTTGACTGAGGGAAGGGTGGAGGAGTCCTGAAGACAGGCTCTGCTCCATGAGAACTGGGGTTAAGGGAGCAGTGTAAATAGGAACCAAGAGATCTGCTTCCTGATTGGGACCCCTGGCATCAAGCAACTCACTCACCCTCCAACCTGAAAACTGAGAGAGAGGACCCCAGCCAGGGCCTACCTACATGAGGGACGATGGACAATTGTGTGTCAACATGCTTTTGAAAACATTAAGCTCAACATAACGAAACCATTTATCATAACAAGACTAGAAAATACAGATCATGTAAAGCTAAGCATGAAAGGATTATCTGGGTTTCCCTGCACACATTTTCTTATAAATTCACACCCTTCTCTCTACATTTTTAGAACATTTCTATATGCACTTTCTCCACATAAGCAGCTCTTACTTTCTCAGCTTTGAAATCATCTGCAGATGCTTCTTTGAGCTGTACTTGCTTTATCCTTGACAGAAATAAATTCTATTAAAAAGCTTTCAAGTATTGGCTGCTAGTTGGAAGCAGGGGAAACCTGGAGAGGACTTCTTTCCTCAATCCCTAACCACTTGCTCTCCCTGCTCCTTATCTGGCTCCCTTCTGTTTCCATCGGACAGAAAGCATATAGCTGCTGGCCACGTGATGTCCCTCCATCCAACTGGGAGCTGGAACATCCAGCTGAGATCCCAGCAACTCCTGGCCCTTCATCCCATGCACCTAATTGTATAAGTTTTTAACCATTTTGCAAAAGTGTTCCTCTCCCCTCCCTTGGAGTGCATAAAATGAACATGTCTCCTTATGTTCCTCCTTTGCAGGAAATGAAGGCGAGAAGAACATTAGCTCTCCATATTGCCATGGTGCATTGTGAATCTCTGAATGGTATAACACTTGTTGGCAAGTGAGACTATAAGTCTCCAAAGTTAATCAAGATGCTGAGGCTTTCAGGATCTGGATGTTGGCAGAATTTCCCCACATGCCTGTGCCAACTTAGAGGTTTAGATATCTAGGGAATAGTAAATATAGAACACGCTACTGCAGCATTAAGAAAGAACTGAGACTGCTGTCCTGTCTAACCAGCATGCCCCTTCAATGCTAAAAATTTCCCCTTTAACAAGAGGGGAATAATAATATATATGCCCTCCTTGGTCCTAAAGAGTCATCTTGTCACTCTCCAAATCAGGCATTTGCCTGCCACCTCATTGATAAGAACCGAATTTATACTCTATAGATCAAAGAAATGGGCTGATTAGGAACAGACTCAGGTAGATGTGGATCTACACTTTGCATGATGGAAAAGCTAAAACTGTTGCACTGCGGAGTTTAGAAATAACTGATTCCATGAACTGTCTCAAGTAGTTACAATGAGGCCTATAAAAGGACAACCCCAAAGAAGCCTGAAACTAATGAGTTGGCACAAGGAGCAGGATCAGATTTTACTAGCAATACCCATAAAGTTCTTTACTGGAAAATAAAAAGGCTGTGTGCTAGCCAGGACTCTTTTTTATATCACTAAAGGGAAAGATGGCCAAGGCTGGGCCTTAGGACTGATCACCATTGTTGCCTCCTCCAAGGACAAGTCATAGTATGATTCTCTGGTCTTGCCAAAGTGACTCTGTTGTCTGAATGGGGAAGAAAGTCTGGGAAGGAGGAATTAAAACAGAAGGAAATAATGGAATGGAAAGACCTCAAACCAATGCAATCATGCCATTTGAAAATGTAACTTCCTCTAGAATCTGGACCAGACTCCCTGAATATTACAGAAACAAGAGGGAAATGGCTGATGCCCAGGAGATCTAGAGAAGAGTGGTGGAGGCGGAAGGCACTGGTGTTTTTCCTCTTGTCCTTAAGAGAATAAATTGTGTAGGATATGAACAAACAAAAAGCCCAATGAGACTATTTATGAGGAGAAGCAATAAAACCCACACAGATAATGTATGACAGAGAAGGAGAGATGAGCTTTCCCAAGCAAAGTGGAACATCCTCTTCGTGGGCGCAGTGCACAAGATTAACGACGCCACCCTCAGACTCCTTGGTGGCATTTCAGGACCTTGCTTTACAGCTTCCTTTCATTTCATTGGGATGTAAATAATTGATAACTTGAAGGGACTGGAGAAACCCACTGCAACTGAACACAGATATTTTTTATGACATCAATTACAGGGCTAGTGATTTGATGAGAAAAGGAAAATATTTCAAACCACACTTTAATGATCTCCACCACGAACCCCTAGTGTTCCAAATGAAACGTGGGTCTCCGAGCCTTGATATTTTTCTGCCTCTCACTCCATTTTTCCTCCTCAAAGGGCATATAAATTACATCTGAACAGAGATGGTTAATTATTTTCCTGTCTGTGCTTTGCAGGAGTGGATTGTAGGCTTCCTTACTCTAATGGAGAAAGAAGGGTTGGGGATTGTTGAGACTTTGAGGGGAGGTCCTGAGGGTGTGCCACATGTCATATGACAGAAGGTGTTATGGAGTTAGGTTTGGCTATGATCATAGTTGAGCTTGTCACTTATGACATTACCACACTGGGGTATGTTGCAATGCTATGGTGAGCAGTACCATTAGGGCTGTTGAAAGGAAGTCAGAGTTCAAGTATTTGTGCATGAGGCACTTTATGTGGTGATGACTTCTGAATTTATAGTTGTAAGTACAGGAGTAGAGATGTTGATTTGGTCTGAGAATGGGTCTGTTCAAGTCTGGGTCTGGTTGATCATGAAGTCCAAATCATTTTTCTTTTTCTATGGCAAAATTATTGCAAGGCTAGCTCTACTTCAAAAGAAATGTGCAGAACTATGCCTGGAAGTTTATCCAAAAGTTCAGATGATCCAATGCAGTGGAGTCATGCTGCATACTCACTGTGTGTTGATCCTGAAGGAAGTATACCATGAGGTAATACTGGACTGGGGGCAGAGAGGAACTGGGTATGCCTCAGAATGAAGGAGGTTGAGGGTGACAGAGATATTTCAACACAATTCCAAGAACAGCAAAATCCTATTATTCTATGACTTTTTACATGCATCAGAATCCACCACAAGTCAAAAAAACATACCTTGAAGGCCAGGATGATGGCACATGCCTGTAATCCCAGCACTGAGGAGACTGAGGCAAGAGGATCAAAGTAACTTCAAGACCAGCCTGGGCTACATTGCAAGTTCCATGCCAGCCTGGGCTACCTAGTGAGATGTTGTCTCAAAAAAAAAAAATAAATAAATAAATAAAAAGTCGAGCCAGGCGGGGTGGCACGCGCCTGTAATCCCAGCAAATTGAGAGGCAGAGGCAGGAGGATCGCAAGTTCAAGACCAGATGCAGTCTGCGTAATTTAGTGAGACCCTGTCCCACAAAGTAAAAAAAATGGGCTGAGGGTGCAGCTCAGCGGTACAGCACTTGCAGAGCATGCAAGCACAAGGCCCTGGGTTCAACCCCCAGTATTGCAAAAAAAAAAAAAAAAAAAAGCAACCAAAACAAACCAACAAACAAAAAAAGCATACCTTGAAATAGCATTACTGGATATAGGAAGAGTGTCCCCGGATTAGGTTAAATAAGGGCTTCTTCATTACCAACATCATGGCCGTTGGATTGTATTTCTGTCTTTGTAGAAACCTAAATAATCGACGAAAGAACTTTGTTGGTTAGTTTAGAGCTCCAGAGATCCACCAGACTATTGTCAAGTTGAAAAAGATACTGACTTCTTGTTAGACTAGAAAACTGAAGCCCTCACCCTTTAAAGTTATACGATGCTAAGCTTCCAGGTCTTGCCAAAATCTGTCAACTGCCTTGGCACCTAAGCAGGAAGGAATGGGGCAAATGATTCATTGAAAAGAATTCTTCCTCTTCTCTCCAGTTTTTTGATGCAAATATACCTCTGTATCTCCAGTTTCATCTTCTCACTATTCTTCTATACTTTCCTAAAATTTGACATCATTTGATGATGTCAAATACACCACAGGATATAAGATTTTTTAAAAGTCAGCACCAAAACATTTCTTGTGGTTTTTATTTCTGATGGCACAAGCAAAAATTCATATATCTTTATAAGTCTTCTAGTCCAAATTGGTCCATTTAAATAAAATCAGTCTCAGTCCAGATGAGATTTATTG
This sequence comes from Pedetes capensis, assembly GCA_007922755.1. NCBI lineage: Eukaryota > Metazoa > Chordata > Mammalia > Rodentia > Pedetidae > Pedetes > Pedetes capensis. Next base: position 98,611 of record VMDO01003006.1, read on the forward strand.
AGACATTCCTAAAGTGTCTCTTATTTGCCTATCACAAAAGAAACCTCATTCAGAAGTTGGAGGTGGTTTGTAGAGGATTTGGATCTTTTCATTTGAACCTGTAAGCATACTTCATAATGAAAATTTCTCAATGGAGTAGATATTTTATCACGTCTGTGTTCATTTAGGACAGCTGATTTATCATTAATAAAGCATTTGGCTAGAAAACGATGTCCATATTTGATGGTCTGGTAACTTCTTTCTCCCATTTTATGCCACAATAACTGCCCAGACTTATTGTTGCCCATTATAAATGTGTAAAGTTTTATGGACTAAGTAATGTCAAATGAGGCCGTGTCAAGCAGATCTGAAGACAAGTTGGGAACGTTTGGATGGAAAAAGAAGCTGTGGGGTCTATGTCAGCCTTGCTTGTAGTTTTACTGGGTATTGATCTCTTTTTACACACTGATTTAGCATCCTGAATTATGATGCAGTATTTAAATTTAAATACCAGTGGAGAGCTCTCATCTCAAAGGTTGCTCTAAGTCATAGCCATTTTTGACTCTGATGGTCTCTGCTTCTCTGGAGTGGGTATTTTATTAGAATTGCTCATAAAAGACTGCATGGCAGTTAACTATGCAGTGGAGAGGATATGTGGTGTTTTATAAGTGTCTGGGGTGCTAGGAAGCAATGAGCAGTTTGGTATAACAAAAATATTCACAAAATCACAGTTTTAAAAAGAACCTCCAGAAGTTATTCAGTCCAGCCTGCTGTCTCTGGGCAGACTTGCACTTAGAACCTTCCCTAAAATCTCTAAAAGAAGGGGTTCCACAGGCTTTCTTGATAACAAAGTTCAACAAGCCTAACACTCAGGGAAACTTTCCCCAGCACCTCACCAGCCGATTTCGCTCAAAAGAAGGAGCATTGAAATCCCACATGGTCTACCACAGGAGGAAATAGAGTATAATGTGTTGGTAAAACTTTTTGAAAATTAGGAGCCCATAATTTTTAATTAGGTATAATGCATTACACTCCAGGTGTTATTTATATAGTTTCTATTTGCTGCATATGCATCATGGCTATTTTTATGACTGGAATATGCCTGAATACTATGCTGGAACTTCTTTCTGTTTAGCATCAAGCAAGCAAGATTGGGTCCTACAGTCTCTTCTAAGATGGTGTCAGTTGACAGTATTGCAAAACATATACTATATGCCTATGGTATTTAATGTTCAAACATAGGGTGGGAGGAAGGAAAAAGGAAGAATGGAAGGAAGGAAGGAGAGAAAGGAAAGGGAGGGAAGGAGGGGAGGGAGGGAGGAGAGAAAGAAGGAAGAAAGGAAAGAGAGGAAAGGAGGGAAGGGGGAGGAGAGAAGGAAGAAAAGAGAAAAGAAAGGGAGGAAAGGAGGGGATGGAGGGAGGAGGGAAGGAAGGAAGGAAGGAAGGGGAAGAAAAGAGGGCAGGGAGGGAAGGGAAGGATAGCTGAAAGAAGTGGGGGAGGAACATGTTTGTTCAATGATTTCAAATCCATGTGAGACCCACTCCGTGGCTCTTGAGTCTGCTGCAAGGCCATCACATTCCTCACTGGCCATCACTGAGGCAAGGCAGGGAAAAGAGAAGAAGTAGACAAATGCCTAGTGAACAACAGAATGCTTTGTATTCCCTGCAAATGAGGGAGAACTCTGAGTTGTTGGGGTTACCCTCATCATTGTGTCTGGATTCTGGCCATAGGAGGAGCATGGAGGGCCGTGGAAGAATGGAATGTGATTTAGTCCATCTGAGATGGTTCCTTCCTTTCCCACCTTTCCTTCCAAAGTTTTGTGGCAAATCTGTTCATTCTTCCCTTACAAGGGTGGAAGTAAAAGAGACACAAGTTAAGCCCAAAATAAGTTTACGGCATGATTTTTTTCTTTTGCTTTATGAAAATATATAGATTGTAAGAATGAAGTAATTTAATTATGTCTGGATTCCTGGCTGATTGATATAATTTGTTAAAATGCAATAATGCATTGGGTTTTATATGAAGTTAAACACTTAATATCTAATATTTACTGGTTTGTTTTTTTTTTCAGTCAAAATGACTAGCTCACTACCATGTTTTACACAACTATCACATGTAGTCTTCACCAAATAGGATAGGCAGTTGTTCTCAAAATATGATCCCTGGACCAGCAGCTTCATCAGGGAACTTGTTATACATGCAAATTCCTAGGCCCCAGCTTGGACCCACTGAATCAGAAACTCTGGAAGGTATCAGCTATCCAGGCTTTACCAAGCCCCCTCAGATGATTTGGATTCATACTACATGTGTTTCCATTTTATAGATAAGAAATCTGGGGCACAAAGAGTTTAAGCAGTTTCCCCATCACTGCACAACTGGAAAGTGGTTGAGGCTGCATGATTTCAGAGTCCTTGTTCTTAACCACACTAAGGCTTGCTGCCTGACAGACTTTAGTTTACTTGCGAACGCAGGTCAAGAATATAAATAAATGGGAGATACACCATGGAGGAAGAATTTAGGCTAAAACAAACAAACAAACAACAACAACAAAAAAAAAAAAACCAAGAACATATGGCTTAACACATGTCTTGGCCAGATTTTTGTCTATAAAATACTTGAACTGATAAAAAGTTATGACCCAAACTGTTAAATTCAAATGCCAAGTGAGCGATGGGAAAGAATGAGTGGAATCAGGAGCTCCAGAGAGAGGGCTACTGTCCCGTGTGAGAGGATGACCAGTCAATTCTGTGCCAGCAGAATAGCACTAGACCAAAATGATCTCTCAAAAGAACCCAGGAATCCAAATTTGTGAATAGAATGCTGTAGTTTTAAACCATTAGCTTAATTCACAAATTAAAAATAAAAACTCTACAGATCCAAAGCGAAATGAAATAAACATCACATGGGTTTCAATTACAGAGTGCTATTTTGCAACCTCTGGCTGAGAAATCCTCATAACATTTAATGAACGCAAATGAAGAGACTGAAGGGATGTAAGGCTTATGGAAAATATGTGTGGGGAGAGTCATGGGAATTTGCTTCATGGAACTATGCTAAGTGATCATCTTATCAAACATGTGCCTAAACCTGCTGAATAGGCCATTGTGTCCACTTTCATTAATTCATCATTTAGAGCGGTCTTTCCTAGTATCTCTGTGTTTGTACAATCATCACTGTGATTGTATGACTGTAGACCCTGGTTTTATGAGAGACTGTTGGCAATCCACTCCCAAGGCAATCCCGAAACAGCCAGCCATTGAAAACCCTATGAGGGTCTCTGTGAGTCAGATACCAACTCAACGGCACCTAACAACAAGTTAGAGTAAAGTTTGGAAAATTACCTTTTGGAGCATTATGTGAAGTGTTTACATAGGCACTATTTTCAGTTTTCATTGAGAAAGCCATGCTATGGACTGAAAAACATTCAGAGGAAGCATGTTTGGAAAGGTTACTGCAAAATCCATCTCAACTGCAAACAGAAGTGATTTTAATGCCTGTTATTTTGGAAGCAGTTCAAAGTTGTTTTTTCCATTGTAAATAGCATTAAAGTGCTCTGTGGAGGCAAGTATTACTTTTTTCTTGGCCCACTGCACTTCAGTAATGGTTCTTATACACTGAAGGCACAACAATAAGACTCAGGAAGCTATGTACAATATATTGGGGACAGCAGGGGAGAAGTAGGAGGGGTGGGGAGGTCATATGGTAAGTATATAGAAGAGAAATTTGTGGGTGGAGATTGTGCATGAGAATACCAGCCAAGACAGGGAACATCTGGAAAACCTGCTCTGTATTATGTGGTCATTCCACAACCTTTTCCAAGGAATCACATAAGGAGAGTATTACATTTTAATTAGAGCTGGGATTGCTCCAGAAAATAAAGAGAGAGAGAGAGAGAGAGAGAGAGAGAGAGAGAGAGAGGAAGAGAGAGGAGGGTGGCTGGTGGTGAACAAGCTGGTTTTTAGTTTGGCTGGGTCTGTGAATTGCAATTAACCACTTAGCTGCCTCTAGAAGCACACTGCATGTTGCAACAGCTCATGGTTTAATAGCACAGACCTTTGGGCTCATGTCCAGCCCTTACCTGAGAAAGAAGAGCAGAAGCAATGGGTGAGTTGTTGAAGAAAAGAGGTCAAACCTGGGATGTTTTTGCATGGAAGGGATAAGAAAGCCAATAAGATATACTTTTCTTTCTCTCTATCTTTTATTTATGTTATATAAAGTTTATCAGTTATTTATAACAGTAAGGGAACAAAGGACAAGAATAAATATAAAAACATTATGAAGGTAATATGATTCTATTTCATTTCATGGGAAAATACAAGTATTATGTCAAGAAATAAATAGTTGAACCCTTCTTAATAGAAATTAAATTTTTTAGGCTAAAACTATTTAAAGTTTTTCATTATGCATTTAACAAACCAAATAATTAAGTTTAATCAATCTAATATTGATGAAAAGGAATTAAAGTATGGAAAGTATGTTTCTCAGCACCTTTTGTGACTTTTTTCATTTTTGTTTTTGTTGTTGTTTACTAATTCACCCTTGTACATTTACTGAGCTCCAACTATGTCTTGGGTGCTGTCCTCCAACCTATGGGGGGGTGTAAAGCTACTGTTCTCAAAGAACTAGCAGCCAAATAAGAAACACAAGACTGAAAGTCTTGAAATGTCCATGACCATACAGACAATGATATATACAATGGCATGTAGTCAGTTGCCAAGCTAATGGTTTAGGAAGAAGCTCTATGGGCTGTGGGGGTAGAGAAAGCAGGGGTGGCTTCCTGGGGGAGGCAGAGCTTATGCTGGACCTTGCAGTCTGAGTTGAATGTGGATAAGTGGAGAAAATGAGGAAGATCAGACAGAGAGTGCCCTATGCTCAGGATAAGGGCCCAGGAAGCTATCGTGAGTATTCAGAGGACAAATCAGCATGGCTGGGCAAAGACTCTTGGAAGTGCCACAGGAAGGATGACATTTGAAAGGAGCTAGTGGCCAGATTGTATAGAACATTGACAGGTATGGAGGGCCTCGCTTGAGGAAGGATCCTTGGTGGAGAGAAGAAATGCTTGTAAGTGAAAAGAGTCCAAATTTACTAAGTAAATATCTCAGGACTACATATGCTAAACATAGACCAGGAGTCACAAGAGTAAGATACTCCCTAATGTTTAAGGAACTTTTGTCTCTCAAGTCAGATCTCTGTGGTATATGGCAGTTTGGACACAAAGTCCATTGAGATTTCTAGGTTTCCCTTCCCTTATACCCCAGGCCCAAAATTGTTCTGTCATCTGAGACAATCCAAATTCCTGACCTTTTCCATTATTGACCCTGTGCCAACAGCATGTCAACTCCTTCCCTTTCCTCCTCAGGGTATCTTCTCCAGGCCATGCTTGCACTTACATTCAGGCTGCAGTCTTTCCAAAAACTGAGGAAGTCTTGCAAAGAAGGAACACACCATCTGATTCTTGGAATCTCTCCCCTTCTACACTCTCCCAGCTGCTGTGCATACATGCTCTGCTTGATTTTATTTAATAAGAAAGTTCAAAATGTTTTCCAATTCAGAACATAACCCTCCATGCTGTTCCCTCTAGCCTAACCAGAAATCCCATTCTCCTCCTCCTCTAACTCGATAAACCAAATCTAATTGGAGAATAATTATAAAATACACTGATGTATAATTTGTTTCACTAACTCAATAATTAATTAATATGCTACTTATGGTTCAGGAGAGCTCTAAAGACACAGCACAAATTCCACTGGATGAAAGAGAACATGAAAGACATAAACCAGGGCCAACATCTTCACATAAACCAGACCAGGAGGAAAAGATAAGAGGGAGAAGAAGACAACCTCTCTTGGCCTTTTGGAAGCTATAGTGAGTTTTGTTTTACCTCATTTGAAGATTCTCCTCTTGCCCTTTTCTGCAAGTGAGGTAGGGTATGTGTTTTGCAGATGAATTATCAGTGATGCTCGTGCAGCTGAATCCAGCTGGTTGGATGGATGTTTTATGTTCAAACTTTCTAACCACCAGATGCTCTCCAGTGAGAGAGTTAGTCCTAATCAATGAAACTCATCCCCTATCCTCTCTTGGTTGATTTGAATGCATACACTCTATGTTCATTAGGGTAATACACAGTTCCTCACTTTTTTCACCTATGTACAACCGAATCTTGCAGCAGGAAATGCCTTGGATTTTCCCACTCATTGTTTAAAACATGCAGTGTACATAAATTGCTCCAGTGATTTCATTTAAAATGATTATCGACCTATCTTCTTTTTGCCCTTGGAGAGGTGAGAGTTAAAGCTAAACCAATTTCTTTGGAATTAATGCAATGAGAAATTATTAAATGATCACTAAATCAAGTAAATTTTTAAAGAACATGTTTTTCTTTCTGGACACTTGAATGTATTCCTCATGGTTGTATCCAAGATTCTGGGTGGCACTGGGCAATAACCCACCAGGGTGCCTTCATAAACTAAAGGAAGTTATGTTTTATTTGAATCCTTTCAGCTGTCTTATAATAATGGTTTTTCTTTTCATAGGTTTGGTGAACTCTTCTTTACAGCACCCATCTTCAGGGAAAATGTGATGTTTTGCATCTGGTGGCAGTGGGACATCAGATAATCCTGAAGTTAATGTCTCCATGTCCCCTTCATCACAAAGCTCCTGGTAGCCTTTCTTCTATCATTCCTTTTCCCTGGCAGAGCACACAGAAAGCATTTTCCCAGCTCAGGCGGGTGTGCCCATGTCGGAAGCCTGTTTTCCTGGAGTTCTCCTGTTTGTACAGCAAAACATCCCGCAATGGCAGGCCAGCTCCACATGTGACGAATGAGGCCTCTAAACCTACAAGTTCAGCTGATTTCCAATCTAAGGCCTATATAAAGGAAATAGCAAATCCATCGCAATAGAGTTTGTTACCAGAGTCTGCATGTGAATATTGTTTTATGTTTGTATTGCTCTTAACATGAAGTTGAAAATTCAGCTGAAATTTGCCTTATTTCACAAAAAAATTAACTGATCAATTGCCTACCTATTGTCTGTGACAAAGGACATACTGTGCTAAGTCACTGTGGTTTTAAGCCACTTTTCTTTCACACAGGAATGTTCTGAGGGATGTGTGAGAGGCTTTCTACTCATAAGCAGCATAGCTAGCTATTCAAATCTCTCTTTGGTGTGTCACTCAATTTATTATATCCTGCATGATAAATCTCCTGAACTTGGCAGAAAGAACAATGTTTATGTAAGTTTACTTTTTAGGAACATGGACCCATTTCAAGAGATTCTTTTCTTCTTTTTTAAAAAAAATGTTTCCTTTACATCTTATGGGATTTTCTTAACAAAGAGAATGAGTCAAGCCAAATACTCAGAACTCATCTCACGTCAATCCATAGAAGGAATTCTGATGAGAAAATTCCATTTTATTCTGCAAAGACAAATTGGACCAAGATAAGACAGACTTGTTTAAATGAATTACTATTTCAGGATTGAAGCAATTTCCGAATTACAGAAAACTGAAAGGAGTGACTCCCTTCCCCTGTAACTCTTTAAGATCTGGACTTCAACAGTATTGTCATATTTCAGGTTTTAACTGTCTAGAATCAACAGGGAAATATTTCTACCTGTTTTTCTCATTCTATGGAAAGTTCATGATGGCACAACATGTTTATGGCTATTTCTAATAAAGATGATTGTCGTGATGAGGCAAAAAGAGGCACTCAACACTAGAAAGCATCAAACTATCCACTAAAGTAAATTACAGACTCTACAGGCCATTTCCATAGAGTGGAGAGGAAACCAAGCAACAAGCATAGAGGTTGCCTAAGAAATGTTTGCCTGTGGTGATGAAAAAGCTATGTGATGCAGCACTCCTCAAGCTCCTTTGCACCACGGCTTCACTGGGAGTTGTGGCGGCCATGCAGATTCTTGACCTCATCCTAGAAATGTAGTTTCAGTTTGTGTGGGCTAGGATCCAGGAATCTGTAGTTTTGCCCCAACATCTCAGGTGGTTTGGATATACATTGTCTGCGGGCCACATTGAACAATATTGCCATAGGACACAAAATGTGGGGAAAACGCAATTATTTCCAGCAAGTTAAGAAACACTTCACGAGCCGGGTGTGGTAGTGCACACCTGTAATCCCAGTGGCTCAGGAGGCAGATGCAGGAGGATCACAAGGTCAAAAACAGAGGCAGTCTACGTAATTTAGTGAGACCCTGTCTCAAAAAGTAGAAAAAATGGGCTGGGGATGCAGCTCAGTGGTATAGCACTTGCAAAGCATGCAAGCACCAGGCTCTGGATTCAACCCCCAGTACCACAAAAAAAAAAAAAAAAAAAAAAAAAAAAAAAAAAAAAAAAAAAAAAAAAAAAAAAAAAAAAAAAAAGAAAGAAAAAAAGAAAAAGAAAGAAAGAAAGAAAGAAAGAAAGAAAGAAGCACTTCACAAAGCAATAGCATGCCAAATCCTCTCGAAAAACCAAAAAGAAGATTGCCAGGCTGAAAGAGAAGGACATTCTGTTCATTTGTTCATTCACTATTTCCTTCCTTCTTTCTTGCAAATCCCACTGTGTTTCTATGATTAAAGACTAATCTGCTACCAAGCCCTAGGGCAGCTCCCTGAGGCCTGGGCGTGGTTAGGGACAGCCCACTAGGAGCCTAATGGCGGAAACAGAACCAGCAGGTGTGGCAGAGCCTTCTTTTTGTCCTTGAGGACCCTTGTCCTTATTCTTCAAGGACAACATCTTTGTTTCCAGAAAGGCCTCAGTCAACCCCCACATTCCTTTCGCTGCTTTCAGGATTGGGCTTTTACTTTCTGGAACACCCTTTGGCTCCAGAGGTTTAGGTGACTGGCTTTGAGCTTGAGCCCACAATCAACTCTCTGCCAGGTCAAACTTTCTTCTGGTGAGAGACATAGAACATAGCAGCCAGTTTAATACCAAATCAGACAAAGTGGGGAAATTCTGCATTAGAGGAATTAATACTATTTTTCTCAAATTAGAGTAAGTTTTCTACTGAAGGAAAATTAATGACATCATATAACTCATTTTTAAAACATTGCTTTTTTTCCCCTCAAGCAAAAGGCTAAATAAATTTAGCCTCTAAAATACATAGCATCCCAAATTTCATTTGAATTATATGAAAATCATATTTTATACCTCTATAGGTACTACCTCATATAGAACTGAGACAGGATTCTTGTAAAATATCTAACATAGGATTTTATCAGTAAAAAATGGTAAAGATACATTGTCAGTAGTACAGGGGAACCAGAACATGACCTCTCTGTTGTAATCCTCAAAGCCTTGACTAACATGCAGTGCTTTGTGGTAGGATATAGTCGACTATCAGCTCAACTCAGTTTTATATCAAGAGAAGTTTTATTTCTAGAAATGGTATAAGTTTTTCAGACCAAATCTATAGAAACAACTGAGAGTATTGGATAAAATGTTAACTTTAAAAGTCTCATAAAAGTACCCATAATCTAAGAAGGACATAAGGAACTGACAGGCTAAAATGTAAAGGATATGGGAGGGAGGGGGCGAAGAGAGAGAATGAATCAAGACCTGAGCACTCAAATGTTTTATTCAGAAGACATATGCTGAATTTTGTTGGCAGCAGTGGGGCTAGAGTTTAGCTCAGTTGGTAGAGTACTGATCCACAATCTCTGAGGACCTGGGTTCTATCCCCGGCACTGTAATAACAGGAGAAGGACATGGCAATCCACTCCTGAAGCAATCCCAAAACAATCAGCCACTGAAAACCCTGTGAAGGTTGCTATGAGTTGGACTTGACTCTACAGCACATAACAACAACAGCATGCAGTGATAGACAGAAGTCAAGGCCCAGGGCCAATGTAAGAAGATAATTTAAAGAAAAAATCTTTTCCCATGTTAAATAAGGCCTTGGAATATGAGTCAACTAGTTGACTGGCCTGTAGTGTACCCATAGGTAGAGCAGAGATGTAAGAACAACAACAAAAAAGAAACAAATCCATCCTTGAGACATTACAGTCACAAGCCAGTCCTCATGTAGATTTGCATCTGGGTTTTTATTGCCTGGAGGTTCCAGAGAAGTTCAAACCCCGAATTTAATTAAAGTATTCAAGGACTGCACATAAATCCCAGATTGAAGCAAAAACTCTCTGAAGAAATGTACTTTCCTGATAGGCCTCAAAGATTCCCACAGATAATAATTTGAAGACATTAACAAATATACACACAAAACTTACCAACACACAGAAACAAGGCACCTTGAGCAAATTCATTATAAGGCAGGTCGCCCTAAACTGCCCCACAGAAGAACCACTAGAAGAGGAAGAGATACCTGCCAAGTCCCACAAAGGCAGGTCCCCTTTAACCCACTAATAGTTGATGAAAATTTCTGTGGCTAGAAAAGGTGAAACATCCCAATGTTGTGGAATTATAAACACTGGAATTTCCTAATTATATAATTCGTACTGACACCCAACTCCCTGACAGTTAAGAAGCTAAACAGAGTAAAAGTCATCAAATTTCCTAGGGTAAAAACTTAATCTACTTAGGAACAAACTTTATACTTGTAGAGTTCAAAGAACATATAATTTTCTTTAGAAAATTGAAAAAAGAAAAAAAAATGACCACAGAAAAGATTTGGTGTTTATGTTCATTTTTAGAGATCCTAGGTGACAAGAAGGTCCAAGTTGACACAGAAAAGTGGCCTCTGGGCTCCTTGGGATGCTATATGGCAGATCACATTAGTCCAACTGCTATAATCTAAATTCATCTGTCCTCTTGATTTTGTTCATATGTTTTAGATTTTAAAAATTGTTTTTTGTCAGAATTCTTCGCCTTTAAGTTTTAAAACCATGTGTGTTTTAGAGTCAATTTAATCTACATGTTTCCTATTTTCTTATAATTAAACCATCAAAATATTGTCCTTTAAAAAGTATTTGATGTCCGCAAAATCTTCTGAGTCCTTTCAATGAGCTTCTTAAAAGCATTTTTATCCCACTTAAAAACAGAAGTTGCTCTGTGTCATGGGTGATGTGAAGCAAAAACCAAGAAACCTCTTTAAATTCCAGAAACCTTGAAGTTTGAATAATCCCTGACTTGGGGAAAATGAGTTCACCCACTGTTAAACTCTCTGTGTTGCTGAAGACGACATTTGGAGCAAAGATGACTTCCAGGAGAGGGGAAATCAGAGCTGCAGGAGAAATGGAAGGTTTGTGAAGTTTGCTAAGGCCCCTGAGGACTAGCTGGAAGCCTAGTTCGTCACATTGTCATCTACAAAGCAAGGAAAAACTCAAATGCACATCAAATATTTGACAGGACTAAAAGGAAATATGATGCCCAGATGAAATAATATTTACTCATAGTTCTAAGAAAATAATGGAATATAAATGTGTGGATTTCAGCACATCCAATTTGCTCTCCAATCTAATCCTCTGCTGTTGGCAACCTATGGATAATTCTTAACAAATTTATCAAGATTGAATAATTAGCTTCTCATAAAGGCTAAATAGAATCTATTATCCCAACACTAACTCCTGTTGTATAGAACTGCAGGACAGACAGGGCCAGTGAGTGGAGAAGGTCCTTTGTAAAAGGGCATAGGGACAACAAGCTAGGAAAAGTGAGCAGAGCCTTATAGAAGCAGCTCTGCCTTGCTCTGCCAGCCTGGGCAAGCCAGGAGCTATCCTGCATTGTGGGGGGAATGCTCCCCAGCCAGGCCCTAGGGTGCATTCAGCAAGCATTTCCAGAGAACCTATAAATACCTCTGCACTGAGCAGCTTGGAGCGCAGTTCTTAGAGAGTGCAGGGTCATTATCACCAAGCATCAAATACTGAGCAGACAGGATGCTGGGGCTTCCCCACTAGGCAAGCTAGCACACGGGCTCTAAGGAAAAGGAATCTGAGTCCATTTCCTGCAATTGTTAGAGAAGGATGGGCGTCTGGCTCTTGGGTATGTTAAAGTCCTATGTGCATTACTGTCCTCCAGTGATTACTAAAATCTCAGTTATCTGAGCCTTAATCTACTACAGAGAAATCCCCTTTGCTTAGGCAGAAGATAAGCCTGATCTTTCCATTATAGTTAATAAAATAACTTATAGAGTGCTTTACATTTTTGCAAAGCTCGTAGATTCATTTATATCTCATTTGATAATGTTGCTGATTTTAATCACAACAACAATAGTAACAATAACAAGCATTATTAGGACAAATGAGATTCGCAAATTTGCAGGGAACAAGGTTGGTACATAAAAATCAACTGTATTTCTATATACTTTACTGGCAATAAATGATTGGGACTTTTATACAGCCTTAGTAAGGTATATTGACATATAATAAACTGCACATATTTACAAGGTACAATTTGATGGTTTGGCGTACAAATGTACACAAATAAATAGCTCATTCATGCACACACTCATACAGACACACACACAACACACACATACGTGCATGCTCAGGAAACCATCATCATAGTCAAGAAAGTGAACATATCCATCACTCCAAAGTTTTCTTGTGCCCCTTGAGAATCCCTCCTTCTCACCTCCCTGTGTTCTTTCCTACCCAATAAGAACACCTGAAACTGTCTTATGGCTCTCTGATGCTCTGTCCTACCCTGCCCCCCGACACACACCAGTTGTCTTCATCTCTGAATTTTGAGTCATTTTATTACTTTTAAATGATTGATTTTTTTCTTCCTTTGTGTCCAATCTGCCATTTATTTTCCCCAGTAAATTTCTGCACCTAGACATGTTGTTTTCATCACTAGAAGTTCAATGTAGGTCTTTTTTTTACATTGTTCATATCAGTAGTTAATACTTTTCATCTTTCTTCTAGTTTCTTGAGCATATGGAATACAGTCATAAGAACTTTTAAAATATATTTGTCTACCAATTCTATCATCTGTGTCATTTCCAGGTCCATTTTCAACTGATTGAATTCTCCTAATTAAAGATCACATTTTCCAGTTCCTTTGAATACCTGGTAATTTTTTATTAAATGTCATACTGTGAATTTTACCTTGCTACGTGCTGGATATTTTTGTATTCCCAAGTATCTTTGAATTTAGTTCTGGGATGCACTTATGTTACTTGGAAACATTTTGAGCTTGTAGGGTCTCACTATTAATCTTTGTTAGGTGGGGCCCAAACAGGATTGGATCTGGGGTTAATCTTGCCCTGAGCTCTTCTTGACGAATTGTGAATTGTGAGGCTCTTCTACCTTGACTGGTAGGATAAATGCTATTCTTGGCACTGTGTTAGCACTGGATAGTGTTTAAATGTTTGGGGTGATAGTTTAACCAGGCACCTGGTAGCTTCCTCTTAAACAGGCACTGATCAGGACTTTGTATGGCCCTCTGCAGTCTCGCTGTCCACCTATTCTCTATATGATGCTGCTTTACAAACCTCAGTCATCTTAGCCTCTCTGAACTTCTACCACTATTTTCTCAGCTTAGGTTCATTACTGGGCTCTGCCTGAATTGCTGCACCCTATGTCATGACCTGAAAATCCTCTCTAGGTGAACTAGACAATCCTAGGGATCACCTCATTTTTCTTACATCATGCAGAAATCACTGCCTTTCATTGTCTGATATCTTAAATACTTGAAATCCATTGTTTTATATATTCTGTTCACCTTTTTAGTGGTTTCAGTTGAGAGGGTAAATCCAGTCCCTGTTACTCCATTATGGCTGAGAACAAAAGTTCTACAACCAGAAGCTGAAATTGAAAAAATAAACTACCACTACAGTAGCATCAAAAGTCTAAAAATCTCAAGAAAATGTATGCCAAATGTATAAAACCTGTACACTGAAAATTATAATACATATCTGAGAAAAATGAAAGAGGGCCTAAGTAAATGAAGATATGAACTGCGTTCATGATTATCAGAAGACACAATATTGTGAAGGTGACAGTTCTTCCCAGATTGGTCTATAGATTCAACACAATTTCAAGCAGATATTAGCAGAATTTTTGGCAGAAATTGACAACCTAATCTTAAAACATGGAAATACAAAAGAAGACCTAAAAAGTTAAAATATTCTAAAAGGAACAAGTTTGTAGTAATTATGATAACCAATTTCAAAACATTGTAAAACCATACTAGTAAAAGTGATGTGGTATTTTTGTGATTATAGACATAGAGATGAAACAGAATAGAGTCAAGATGTAGACCCTCCTATCTATGGACAATTGATCTTCAACAAAAGCGCCAAGGTCAGTGAGAGAAAGAATAATCATTCAATAAGTGGTCCTGGAAGAATCAATCATCCACATGGGGAAAAAATGAAGAATCCTAGACACGTACCTCACAGCACACACAAAAATTAATGCAAAATGGATCAAAGGTTTAAGTATAATATCTAAAACTATACAACTACTAGAAGAAAACATAGGAAAAATCTTTTTATTAGGATTAGGAAAATATTTCTTAGAACACACAAAAATTAATGAATCACAAAATAAAAACTATACAAATTGTTACTCTGATTGCATTTTGCTGTTTGATTTTGACTGCTGACGGCCTTCTAGTCCCACCACTTCCCCTTCCCTTCTCCCCTACATCTGGGCCAGCTGATAAGAAAACCCAGGTGTTCCCACCTTTGTTGCCAACGGGAAGTTCAAAACATGCAAGCCCTGGCTCTCAGGCACAGGAACCCTCACTCCAGCACCATTCCCTAATCACAATAAAAGCCGAGCCAGCCTTCCCTCTGTTCTCCTAAGCCTGCATCTGCTTAGAAGACTGGCCTGCTCACCCCAGAAAGTCTCATTATGTGGGTAATAAACTTTCTGATACCTTCTTTGTGCGTGTGTAGTATCATCACGCTCAGCAATTAATCTTATCTCCTTTTAAATTGTTTATGTCAGGAATATAGGTCACAGCAACATAAAAAGTAATTACTATAGGTATTTACCCAATAAAAATGGAAACACATATCCATACACAGGCTTGTGCTCAAGTGACTATAGTAATTTGTTCGTAATAGTCAAAAACCGGAAACAACACAAATACCCAACAATTGGTGAGTGGATAAATAAAATACTATGCATCCACAAAATGAAATACTACTTAGCAATGAAAAGTAAGTACATGTAGCATGGTGGAGGAATATCAAAGACATTATGCCAAGTGAAAGAAGCCAGACACAGAAGACTACATGCTTCATGATTCCATTTATGTAAATTCATTAAAAATTGAAAACAAGGGTATATGAAGGGTTTCACTGCTATAGGACAGAATAGAACATTTCATGGGTGATGGAAATATTCTTTAACATCATTGTAATGTTAGTTATATGACTTTATTCATTAAAACACATTGACTTGTAGCTTTAAAATGATACATTTTACTGCATGTAAATCATATTGCAATGAAAAATGCTAATGTCAATACCTAATATCTACTGACTGATAAAGCTGCCATACTGGCCTCTTTAGATTTTTTTCTTTTATATACATTTATATACATTATCTTACATGGCCCATTAACATTTTCTTAGTCCATTTGGATTGCTAGAATGATATATCATCAGTTGCACAGCTCTGAAACAACAAAAATTTATTTCTAATGGTTCTGAAGGCTGGGAAGTTCAAGATCAAGGAATTGGCGGATTATTCAGGGTCTGATCAGGACCTGCTTTCTGGTTTGTAGATGGGTTCTTCTTACTGTGTCCTCACAGAGTGGAAAGGGCAAACGTGCTCATGTGGGCCTAGGTTATAAGAACACTAATTCCTTTCATGGGGGCTCTGTCCCCATGACCTCGTCACCTCCCAAGAGTCCCCTCTCCTAATACCGTCACTCAGGGGGTTAGGATTTCAACATATGAATTTGGGGAAGGGACACAAACATTTAGACCATAGCAGTTACTTTATACTACCTTAAGTAATCAAGAAAAAAGATACAGACTGTTCCTGTCAATCTCGTTAATCTACAGGGCAATTATACAGGTCTTTACAATTCTGTGTTGTGATCATATTATTCAGCACTTATTTTAGATTTCAAGATAATTTCTCACTTTGATAGGGTAAATAACTTCAAAATTAGCCCCCATTTAGTTTCAATGAAAACCTTGGAGATATTTAACTGTATAGGTGAGAAAGAAAATGTCCCATCTTATATTAGATACAATGGAGTCAAACTGGTGTCTGTGGTCCTGAATAAGCATTGCTTGTCATAGTTGGGCTGGAAGGGACAAAGTATTGTTTCAGCTCTGTGTTCTCCTGCTTAACTCTGACTAGAGGCCTAAGAGTTCTCCCTGATGCATTCTCCATATCCATGAGCCACTTATACTATTATTCATTTACTTTTCCTTTAAACCATCTGCTTTCTATATTCATTCTAATTCTAAACAATGCTTGTAAAATCACAGATTTGACAAATTATATACATTTTTGATACACAGTAAAATAAATACGTAACAAGAAGAGAAACAGGATTTTTCTTGTCATTTCAGAATTTTGCTAAGATCTCAAAGCTTTAAATGTGTGCTGAGGAGTACCCCAGCAGTGCAGTCTAAACCAGGTGCTGACAGGTGGCCACACTGGTCCTTTCAGACTATCAAGAGAAAGCTGTAGACTCATCCAGAGGAAAAGGCATCATTGGAGTAGAGGAGTGTACTGTCATATCCTCCCATCTGACCTGTGGGTTCTTCCCCTTCCACCTTGACCAAAGTCATGGAGTCTCAAGAAAGCCACTCATATTAGCTGAGCCTGGTGGCACAAGACTATAGCCCTAGGGACTCAGGAGGCTAAGGCAGGAGGATCATGAGCTTGAGGCTAGAGGAAGCCTGTGTAGCTTAGAGAGACCCTGACTAAAACAAATAAAAAATAAAAAATGGGATAGGGGTACAGCTCAGTAGTAGAGCACTTGAAAAGTATAAGTGAGGTCATGTGTCATCCCCTATATCAGAAAAAGAAAGAAAGAAAGAAAGAAAGAAAGAAAGAAGCAAGCAAGCCAGCCACTCATAAAAACTGATGGCACTTGCCAGACTCCAAGGCTGCCCTCTTCCTCCCTAGCTGGATGTAAGCTTTGGGCTGCTCCAGAACATTAGAACATCACCTGCACAGGGACTGGCCTTCAGTGGGTGGTGGGAGCATCTCCACAGCACACATACGAGAAAGTCAGCGTGGGCCTCTGTCACAGGGAAGCCACCGACAGCAAGTTTAGACCGGCTCTAATACGCATCTT
Source organism: Pedetes capensis (assembly GCA_007922755.1). NCBI lineage: Eukaryota > Metazoa > Chordata > Mammalia > Rodentia > Pedetidae > Pedetes > Pedetes capensis. Next base: position 115,752 of record VMDO01003006.1, read on the forward strand.
CCTGCCTCCCTCTGGTCTCTCATCTCTTGGGAAGCCAGAGGCATCACTAGGACCTGGAGTCCGTGACCCAGGAAGGCAAAATGAACCAGTGGTCCCTTTTCCTACTGTTGATCTTCAGGACTGAAGGGCAAGATTTAGATGGTGGAGGGTCAAAAACTGATTTGGATGAAAAATTGAAATTTGGATTTTCATTTGACTGAAGTTTTTAATACATGAGGATGAGATGATTCAAATACCCAAAAGGGATGAGAAAAATTATGAAATGGGCCTGTAATATCATTTAGCAGCAGGATAGAGATGACAGCAAAATGGGAAGGCCATAGGGGCTAACCAATGCTATGTCCCCTTTGTACCTGGTGGAGTCCATACCATTCACCAAATTGTTAAAATTAAAAATGTTCATTCAGGTATCACCTAAATATTTCTCTCTCTCCCTTCTCTCCCTCTTCTCTTTTCTCCCTTCTCTCCCTTCACTCCTCTCTCTCCCTCTCTCTCTCTCTCTCTCACACACACACACACACACACACACATACACACACCATTCCATATTCTACACTTTGGGAAAGACTGAGTCATGTCATCATACTGGAACAATGGGACAAGAGAGAGGCTAGAATTTCAGCACCAGAAAGGCCTTTGACCATTACCTATGTTAAGTGTCAAGTAGGATCACTTAGAAATAAAACTAAGATCTCAAGAACAGCAATTGAGTTTCCCCAATCCCACAGCCACTTCATTAACTAGACTAACTCAAGCATTTTAATTCTTAGGTCAGGGTGCATTCCTGAATGCTGTGTTGTGGCCCCGCTTTGCCATTGATATGTTTTAAAATCAAATTAGAAATTTAATTACTTAACATATAAAAAGTGTCTGCTTGTTTTGCAAACAAAAAACAAACAAACAAACAAAAACAAAAAATAGCACTGAATTTCCCCAATTTATTTGATTAATCTAATATTAAAACTCTGGGGAAAGAAATTGCCTTCTTATTTCTACTCAATGTGTATATCCTGTGTATCAACCAGGCCACCCATTTACTTCAGAGATTGGGCTCAAAACACTACGAGGAGGAGCCTTTATGCAGAGTGTTCATTAATTTAACAAGTGTTTACTAAACTTCCTGTGTTCCAGGCTATGTGCTAGGCACTGGGAGTTCAGCAGAACAAGTGACAGTCCTTGTTCTCTAGCTGGTCCCCGTTATAAGGTGAGAAAATAGGTGACTATGCTAGACTGTGACAACGACTCTGATGAGAGCCAGGAGACACCCTAAGCAGTAGCAGGGGAAAAGGAGAGCTCAGGCCAGGCTTTGCCTAAACACATGTATATGAACTTATCTGAGTTTGGCTCCGATAGGGGGTCAGGGATAACCAAAGGACAATCAAGATTCCACCGGCTTGCATGGTTTGCAGGAAAATGACAGCCCTCAGGGCCCATGCAGAGGGACTCTAATGTAGGCCCCTCTCCTTCTCTCAACATGATGTGAAATATCCCTGCACCCTCAGCAGACAGAAAAGAAGGCTAAGGTTGTTCTAAAACAAAAATCTGCCTTAAATTGCATGTCTTTCCATGATTTTACACATGAAGGAAGGAAAAATGCCCTGCTAAATTGATCAGAGCCTGTGGTAGGCAGAATCAAAAGTGTTCATGTTCTCATTCCCAGGACCCATGAATATGTCACCTTATGTGACAAAAGAGCCTTTGCAGATGTCATGAAGGTAAAGGACCTTGATATGGGAAGAGTCTCCCAGACTGACGAGGGGGGCCCAATTTTACCACAGGAGTCCTTAAACATGGAGAGGAAATTAGCCTCAGAGGGATGCTTGATGGTGGAACATGAGTCAGAGAGATGCAGCCTTTATGCCTTTGACAAAAGAGGAAGGCCAGAAGCAGTGTCACAGCCTGTAATCCCAGTGACTGGGGGTGCTGAGGCAGGAAGATCACAGGTCCAAGGCCAGAGGCAGCCTGTATAACTCAGTAAGACCTTATCTCAAGATAAAAAATAAAAAGGGAGCCAGGCACCTATAATTCCAGCAACTCCGGAGGCAGAGGCAGGAGGATTGCAAGTTCGAGACCAGAGGCAGTCTGCGTAATTTAGTGAGACTCTGTCACAAAAAGTAAAACAATGGGCTGAGAGTATAGCTCGGTGGTACAGCACTTGCAAAGCATGTAGGTGCAAGGCCCTGAGTCCAACCCCCAGTACCACAATACATACATACATACATACATACATACATACATACATACATACATAAAATAAAAGGAAGTTGAGGGCTACACCCTAGTGGTAGAGCAATTGCCAAGCATGCACGAGGCCCTGGGTTTAACACCCTAATTGTTAGGTGTCAGCAAGTCATGTCTGACTCATAGCAACCCTCATAGGGTTTTCAATGGCTGTTTTGGGATTGCCTTGGGAGTGGATTGCCAGGTCCTTCTCCCATTTTTTGCGGTGCTGGGAATCAAACTCAGGATCTCAGAGACTGCAGAGCAGTGCTCTACCAGCTGAGCTAAATCCCAGCCCTTAACACCCTAGTACTACAAAAAGAAAGGAAGGAAGAAGGAAGGAAGGGAGGGAGGGAGAGAGGAAAGAAGGAGGGAAGAGAAAGAAAGAGAAAAAAGAGAAAAGAAAAGAGAGGGAGGTATGAGGACCAAGAAACACAGGAAGCATCTAGAAGCTGGAAAGAAGGAGGATCCTCTCCTTACCCACAAAAACTGACTTTAGCCCAAGGAGGCCCACATGGCACCTCTAACTTGCAGAACTGGGAGGCAATAAATTTTATTTGATCCAGCAGTGATAGAAAACAAACATGAAGCCTTTGACTGCTCACTAGAGTAAGAGTGTGTTGTATGGTTGGGACGTAGTTTCCAGAAAAGCTAACAGCATACTTAGTGAATGTCGAAGATAACCAACTGTTTTCTCCGTGTGTGTGTGTGTGTGTGTGTGTGTGTGTGTGTGTGTGTGTGTACACGCACATGCGCACTCACGTTTAAGGCTGGATTTTAATTATTAATGAAGAGCATTCTCGGGAGGAGGGGGGTCCTCAAGGAAGCTGTGTGATTTGCTGCAGATGAAGCCAGTTGGCCTGAAGAACCCAATGAGATGTTCGCTATGAATGCCACACGCATCTTCTCCCAGTGGGAAGACAAAGGCAGGGACATCAGTGGTGTGTTGGCGGCGAGAAGCCATGGGGAGGCACCGCTGGGGTACAGGCCTGAGCACCAGCCCTGAGCACTGATTTTCTTTCCAGTTCCCTGTACCGCTGAGAACATACCTGAGGAGACAGATAGGTTATTGGGGCAATAAAAACCAGAGATATGTGGCGTGAGACTCATTACTTGCTTTTACTGTCCAAACAATGGGAAAGAGTAATTTGTAAGTACTCTTTCACAACGGGGTGGGAAAGGAATTCTTCTTCCTCCTTCTTAGCTGTAAAAAGTTACCCAGGAGGATAAGTGGAACTGCATCATGAATTTTTCCTTTGTCCTCAGCAGGATCCTGCTTCTATGTTTGGTAATGGTGGGATTTATGTGGAATAGACCCCATTCTCTCTGCACGGTTCACCCACTGGTGCCAATCAAACAGTAATGGCTGTGTGATCAAGTACTGCTGCCCTTGTGATGTAATGGAACGCCCCAAATGTAAATACTCCAAAGTTCTTTTCCATCTTCACTTTCCCTGAAGTACAAATCATTTGCTGTTTTATTTTATTTCCTGAAGGCTTGCTCTTTGCACCTCTTCTTCATTCATGTGAGTGGTGATTAGGTGTGGGGCATGAGGAGCTTTACACATAATCACAGGTATCTAGAATCAGCAAAGTGTTCGAGCAGTCACCTCATCTTGCTCTCCGCTTGTTTTATCTTGGGCTTCAGCCAGTCCAGCTGAGGTAGTAGATGTTTCCCATACTCCTAAAGGGGGCCTAAACAATGTCCCCTCCAAATGTATATTTTGAATTCCTAACCCCTAGTAACTCAGAATGTCACTGTATTTGCAGAGAGGGTCTTTAAAGATGTAATGAAGCTAAAATGAGGCTGTTAAAGGTGGCCTTCATCTAATATGATGAAGAGAAGGTTGGGACACAGATAGGTACAGACAAGGCCATGTGGAGACACTGGGAGAAGACAGCCATTGACATACCAAGGAGAGGCGACTCAGAAGAAATCAATCCTGCCAACACCATGATCTCAGACTTCTAGCCTCCAGAACTGTGAGGAAATAAAGTTCTGTTGTTTGTGCCACCCAGTCTGTGGAACTCAGTTATGGCAGCTCCAGCAGACTGCTGGCGAGCCCAGGGCATTAGTCTGTTTACTGTGGGGAGAGCCTCCTGGGTCTAATAAAAATCCCACTTGTTCTAAGTAGTGGCCTTTTATTTTGTGTTTCATGGATAGGGTAGCAAGTCCTTTAGAAAGCACCCTGCAAATATTAATCTGGTGTTAGGTGTCAGACATGGAGAGATAAAGAGATTACTATTTCAAATGCTTCTTTTCACAGGTGAGGGATTTGTACTCTTAGGAATGGGAAGTGACTCTTCCCAGGTCACACTGCAAGTAGGCAGTTGTGCCTAGGTGGTGGACACAGGCCCTGGCCCCCTGACTCACTGCTTTCTAACTCACACCAGAACAACTATAAATGCTCTTAGAGATACCAATCCTGGGAGGTAGAGGGTGAATGAATTGGGTAGTAGGGGGCAGTGAGGTTACTTGGGTATGGAATGCACATGTGGGCTCTTATTTTCTCTGATGATAAAAATTGTGTGAAATTTCAAACTGTTCCATATCAAACATTGGGAGCTTATGATTCATAATAAATTCAGAAGATTCCCTGTGCTTTCAACAATCTGCCATTATCTGGTATTATAATTTCCCTCCCGTGGGGAGTCAGAGGGCATTGTCACAACCTTACCCTGCATGGTGCCCCTCCTGATGGGCACATGGCTTTGTATGAGGCTGGTGTGCTGCCTCGTCTCGATGGTCTTGTCACTCCCTCATCTGTCCTCCAAGGCCCCTTCTTTTGACCCTTTCATATCACACCCATCTTTTTCTGGAAGCTCTTTGATCAACAGAAAGCTCCATACAAATCATAAATAAGAACAGATACAATTTCATGATTTTCCTCTGCCTTCTCCCTTTTCCTCATGGAGAGGGCTCACCCATAAACTCGAAGCACTAAGCATCCCCCCTCTGAGTCCAGGTCTTCTGTCACTGGAGCTCACTGTGTCTAGTCATTTCTCTGCACACCTGGGCCACTCATGTCAGCTGCTGGAAGTCAAAGTGCAGGCCAAATCCGTTGATGGTGTGGCCACTTAGGCTTGATGCCCTGTAGAGGCTCAGGGGCAACAGATTAGGCAAAGCCTACAATGAGGGGCAAGATTGAGCCATTTCACAGAGCCCAGAAGAGGGTCCTTGGTGAACTGGATTATGATTCCTCCATCAGCTGGCCAGAGTCCCATCATGTTAACCCTCTGACTCCCTAAGTGAAGGTTCTCAAAGCAAGGTCTGTAGGCCACTTGCAGCTACCCATGGAAGGGCTTGTTAACAATTCAGACTCCTGAGCCCCATGCCAGGCTTACTGTCGTACATCTTGCCAGAACCAGGGGTGATGGTCTTCAAGACATGAGCCTGGTTTTGTTGTATTTCTTTTTAAAAAGCAATAAGATGGATATTTTACAACACCAAGAGATTTGGTTGTTGTTGTTAGGTGCTGTCAAGTCGGGTTCAACTCATAGCGACCCTATGTATGATAGATGAAACACTACCTGGCACTGTGCTGTGCCCAGCATTGTCAGTGCTTCTTGGCTAGTCATACATTTTTGATGATTAATTGTTTCAGGAGTGGGTTGCCAAGTCCTTCTCTGAAGCCTATAGCACATGATATTCCCAGGTGGTCTCCCATTCAAGGACTAACCAGGCCTGACCCTGCTTAGCTTCTGAGATCTGATGGGGTCAGATGCCAGACTGGGGGTTAGCTCAGTTGTAGAGTGCCACTCTGTACTCTCTGAGGTCCTGGTTCAATCCCCAGCACCACAAAAAGGGGAGAAGAACCTGGCAACTCACTCATGAAACAATCTGCCATTGAAAAAATAGCAGAGAAGCACTGACATAGTGCTGGAGATGGCAGTGTTGGGGAGTGTTTCATTCTGTTGCACATAGGGTCACTCTGAGTTGGCCCTGACTCAACAGCACCTAACAGCAAAAGACTTTGGCTAACAAGTTATTTCCCTGTCCTTTTATTTAAAGAAAAAAAAATAAAACTTTTAAGTGTTTTTTTTTTATATATATATACTATCCAGGCTATTTCAGTTTAGGGGATCATAACCCTTGCTCATGACAAGTGCTAAAACCATTTATGAAATCAGAATCTCAGGCCTCAGTGGCCTTTAGGTTTGCACATTCATTAGGCTCCTGCCTGATTCTTACATTCACTAAAATTGGAAAACTACTCCCTCTAGTTTTCACTCCCAATTCTTTGGGTTAATTTTTTTTTCAGTACTGGAAGGTTAAAACCAGGGCCTCACACATACTAAGCAAGTACTGTACCACTAAGCTGCCCCCCTGCCCCTTTTTTATTTTTTATTTTGAGACAGGGTCTACATTGAATAGGCAGCCCCTGGTCTCAAACTTGAGATCCTTCTGCCTTAGCCTTCCCAGTCACTGGGATTATAGGCCTGCACTATGGTGCTTGGTTTAGTTGATATTTTGAAGAAATAGAAAGAAAAAGGAAAGAAGGCATGCAAGAGGGAAGGCAGGAAAGAAGGAAAGAAGGAAGGCAGGGAGGAAGGAAGGAAGGAAGGAAGGAAGGAAGGAAGGAAGGAAGGAAGGAAGAAGGAAGGAAGGGAAGGGAAGGGAAGGGAAGGAGAGAAGGAGGGAAGGAGGGAAGGAAAGCAGGAGGGAGAAGCAAAGTCAGTCCTCACTTTAGTACTCTAGGTTCAGTTTGGTCTGTACTCGGCCTGCTGGCTGAATGCACTATCACTGCATTTTGCTCCCTCCAGCACCCAGCCTTCTGTCTTGCTTGGGAGCCAACCATTCCCCCATGCATATATGGTATTAGTAGAGGGCAATGGCCTACCTCCTGCAGGTAGCTATGCAGAGACAGCTTCTCTGGTCCCACACCAGTAGCCAGGGCTTGAGCATGTAAGCATGCTCAGCCCCTCTATGCTCCTACCAAGACTTCGGTGCTCAGGCAGTTCATGAGCTTATGAAGGTGGCAACCGCATCCCACAGGAGCAGGGACAATATCTTGGCCAGATCACCCTGCCTAACTCATCCATTTGGTAATGGTACCATTCAATAGTTAGACCATTTGGTATGACAGAAAACTCTGAACTACTCATTGCAAATTTCTATTTGAATCCTGGTTCTGCCACTGCTGAGCTGCTCACCCTAGACAAGTCACTTCATCCTTCCAGGCTTTATTCAAATCATTTATAACAAAGAAAATCATTGTCCTCGAGGCACTTTGTAGAATTGTAGTGAAATTCCAGTTTAAATATGTGTGATTTGTTAACTGCAAAATACTATAGAATATTCACTGAAAATGAAGTTAAGTTTATACCTGTTGTTGCAAAAGCAAAAAGTTTTCAGTCAGCAAGAGATATTTTTTAGAAGATATTCTTGGCTTTCTTGTGTGACTTTTAAAACTAATATCCAACTTGCTGACTTTTAACATCATTTTTGTATTTTACTACAGCCCTGTTGTTTCATTTGTTATCAAATAGGCAAGTTCCCCAAAGGAATAAAAGCACTAAATAAAATGCTATGCACACTACAGTGTAAGCCAATGGCTTTTCTCCTCTTAGGGGGAAAAAAAACCCAAAAACTTTCCATCCATTTTCCAACAGATGTTGCTTTTTAGAGAAACAAAATATTTTTGGAAAGGGCCACAAACATTCTGGATCCAAACCACTTATAAGCTTTGCAAATGTAACATGCAGTCAGCTTGCCAGTCTTAATCTTGCACTTCCATTAAACACACCACAACTGCATCATAAAACAGAAAAGGGAAGAATTTATAAACAAATAAAGCAGTTAATTGGGGCAATAAAATAGCAGCTCCCTCCCAAGTGTGGAATTGGTGTATCTCAACATGCAGAATGCTGAAATCTGTTTTTCAGGAGTCTAGTGATTGCAAGAGACAGACACAGATCAAAGGTTTTAGGATTGATCCTGGGTCCACAATGCTCACCTCTGTATCTCCACCTTGGGGCTCTCTGTTCTCTCTCTTTGCCTGGGCTACAAATCATCCTAGGGGGATAACAGGCTCCCAGTCCAGTATTCTGATGGTCATGGTCCCATAGCCAAGGATCTGATGGAAGATGAGAATGTTAGGAGATCCACAGCTATGGCTCTATCAGCAACAGAACATCTGGATAGAGACATTGCTGTCAGACGTGGTTCTCTGTCCTGAGCTGTACCTGTCAGAGAACTGGGCACTGCAGAGGTACTAAATAAAATGCTATGCACACTACAGTGAAAGCCAATGAAAGATGGGTCAGGCTTTGGAACCTCAGGAACTGGGCTAGAGTTCCCACCATTGCCTCATGCTTGCTTTATGACCATGAGTAAAAGGTAGGTCTTTACTCTGAGCTTTAGACATTTATTTATTCAAAATATGTTCATTAAATTCTTACTATATGCCAGGGTCTAATCTTTAGATTTGTTAGCAGTTAAATTGTGATACTAAGTCCATACTTCAGAGAGTTGTGAGAATGAAATGAAAATACACATACATGCATATAAACGTAGCCTACACATAGGTGCGTATATACTTATGTATGAGTTTGAGATGTACCTTTATATAGTAGCACATAGTATCCACTCACAAATATTCACTCTATTAAAAGAACAGATGGGAATTATAGTAAATATAAGTAGAGTCAAAATTATAAAATCTTTCATAGTATTGGTTTATTCAAGGAAATAAAAAGAGACAGAGGTGGCTTACTTCATTCCCCCATCAATGAGCCCCTACTTCACTCCTGTGAACTGCAGAACAGTCAGAGTGGATTTCTTTGCAGCAGGGCCGACTGTGACCATGAGCTGGAGCAGAGCCACTGAGCCATGTGAGAAGTGCACTTGTGACCTTTGCCTCGTTAACTCCCAGACCTGCACTCTCTCCCACCCCGGGAATGTTTACGGCCCATTTATGTAATCAGATGCACACACACTATCTAGCAGGAAATAGTGCCTCTTCATAGAGGTCTGGCTTTCAGTATGTTTTGTTTAAACTCTCTGGAGATAAACTGCCATTTACCTTTGTTTAATAGCCCTCATAATATGTGAACCAGTGCTGCACCCAAAAGATGCTCAATTAACATTGACAATAGTGTTTCCCCTGTTGTACAGAGGGTCGCTATGAGTTGGGTACCGACTCGACGGCACCTAACAACAACAACAACAACAATACTTAACGAACAATGATTTTCCAGATTTAAAGAATGATGAGATTAGTACCCAGGACCCTTATAAAATATTCTTCAGGTCCCAAGTCAACCTGAGGAAAGAAAATACCTCGTAGTCACATTTTGTGTGAAACCTACATAAATTCCTGATTCTGCTTGCAATCTTTCTTAGATTTAGCAAGTTTACAGGAGCTGCTGCATCAGAAAATGTCAACCAGGGCACTGATAATTGAAGTTAAAGCCCAGCATTGACCCTGAAAGGAGGACCAGGGTATGGGACAAGGAAAGGGCTTAATCTCTCCTACAGGTTAGTATCTTAAATGCCTGCAATTCAAAGGTTTCCAGGCTGTGCAAGCAGTACTGTGGGTTAACTGGTTTCCAAATGGACTGAGTTAGCTCAAATCTAAATGAACCTTTTATTTTTGGGAAGCATATGTGGCCAGAGAGATTGAACCCATGTGTCTAATTCATTTGCACATTGACTGTAAAAACATCTTTAAGTTATGCTTTGGAAAGGATCTGTAACCCTTAAGCAAGGACACCACCTCTTGCACCTAAAGGCGGCTGGAGAAATGTGATGGGTGGCAGTGCCTTCTTCTCATCCCTAAGTCTTGCCAGCTCCTCGTCCATTTAAACAAAGCTCAAGTGAACCGGGAGTCATTTAGAAGGCAGTTGGAGCACTGTCCTTTCATCAGCTCACCTGGTGCTCTAATAAAATATCCAGGAGGCCCACATCTGGTAGGTAATCAAATACAGAGCAGAAGGAAAACGCCTGGCTGCTGAAGTGCTCTAGCCACTAGACAAAGCCACGCGGCATTATTTCAACCATGGCCAATGCCAGGATTTTAATGGGGCAGAGCTGAGAGCCCTCTCTCTATATATTTTTCCTGTGCTAGGTTCACTGGCTCTGCTGCTTGCACGCCACTGAGTATTCCATCCACTGCCCCATCAAACCGCCTCACAATCCAGACAAGGAAAAGCTGCCTAACATGACAGAATCAAACACAATAACACTTATCACATAGTCCCCATTTCCCCAGGGTGGTGGCTCTGAAGGGTGGATCTCCTTTTCTTCCTACCTCTTCTTAGTCTCCCAAATAAGAATAAATGTTAGACCGCTTTGCAGGAAGAGACAGCTATGCCAACCACACAGGACATGTTCTGACTGCCAGCCATGATGGATGAGATTCTGTACATTTAATAAATATAAATGTCATAATCCAACCATCAAATTTAATAAACAAAAATACCACAAACCATCTTTCCTCTCTGCTCCATGTGCTCCTTTAAAGCTGATAACATTAGAACACATTTTGCCCAAGCTATAACCTCACCATCTGCCTGGCTCAACTTCTAAAGATTTGGTATGGGCTAGAAAGAAAAGCAATGACTTCACACTGAGAAAAAAAAAAAGAAGAAGAAGAAGAAGGGGAGGTGGGAGGGGGACTTGATGGATTTTTTTTTCCCTCCTCCTTTTCCTTCTGACCCATTTGTTAACTCTAGAACCAGATGTAACTATCTAAGTTCAACCCTGAAGAATTATTAGGGAGGTAGGTCATGGGGAACATCTTTTGCATGATCTACACAAACTAAACTAAAAAGCATGCTTCACCAGCAGGCTGAGTTGCATATTTCAGTGCTTTGATTTGAAAATATGTGCGATGAGATGCAGAAACAGCTGATTAAGAATACACTTTCTTTTGATGGCAAATTAATAATAGTCAGAACCACAACAATAAACACATACCAAAAAATATTTCCATTCCCAGGGGTACAGAAGGCAGATTCAAAGCTGGAGCTGGAAGAGTTCTTTTGTGCTGAGAGTTTAGGAAACCTCAGTGGCTAAGAGAATGTTGAAAAGGGGCAAGAAGTCCAAAGATACTTAGAGAATGCCTCAGATGCAGAGGGTGCAAAAGATGTGCTGATTTAAATATTTTCACATGCCTTTGTCTTGAAAGCCCGCCATGTCCCACATACTTTATGTACATTTTCACAGTTCAACGTCATTGAGCCCTTTTAAGAATAGATATAAAAAGATATAATTAACATTATTCAGTGGCTTAAGTGTATAAACTATATGATTATTCAAGTTTATAGCACTAAAATATAATAGAGCTAATATTTGAGCCTAGGACTAATTCACTACAGAATTGCTATTCTTTCCTCTCTGTTGTTGTTGTTAGGTACCATCGAGTCATGTCTGACTCATGGTGACCCTCACAGGGCTTTCAAGGCTGATTGTTTTGGGATTGCCTCAGCAATGGATTGCCACATCCTTCTTCCATTTTTGCAGTGCTGGGAATCGAACTTGGGACCTCAGAGACTGCAGAGCAGCGCTCTACCAACTGAACTAAATCTTAGCTCTTTCCTCTCTAGGATACCGTTATTTTTCTTTGCAAAGCAAGTCCTCCTTCACACTCAAACCACATGGTCTAGCCACCTCCCAGTTCTGGGATTCGCATTCATGACATCTAGGTCCGAGCACATGTCCATAACTATTACGATATGGTGCGGAAGACAAAGCTTCAAGAAACACTGGTAGCTGGGGTCAATGTAGCCTGTTAAAGGGACACCTCTTCCCATGGTGTTGAATTTAAACCAAAAGAGACCATAGATTCCATGTTCTTTCCACTGGTTGCTGCTATGCTCATTCCCACCCGCAGTCTCTAGGCAGGACACAGTGCAAACACCTGCCTCAGAGAGATCGTCTGACCATTTCTAGGTGCGGTAGAAGTGCCCTCCCTTTGTAATCAACTCACAAGATTGGCTTCTTCCAGAACACACTTAGAACCTCACACCTTACACAGTATGCTTCCTAATGAACCCAGACAAACTGAGAGCTCCTATCCAATCTCCAGTCTGCAAAAGCACCCCCCCCACACACACACACACACTTTGTTCCCTTTCTGGCTCTTTTGAGTCCAGGGTAGGCTTGGGTTGTCCAGGTCCCAGAGCCCTTCTCAGTGACTAGCAGAGTAACAGAATTAAACAGCAACAGAATTAAACCTGCAGGAATACAGGGTTAAAGTGGTAGGGGTGGCGGGAGGGCGGTGTCTCTGCCGATGCACTGGTCTAGGCAATCTCACTGGAAACTGTGAGTCTCACTGGTTCTTTGACACAAATCCAAGTGCCCATAGTGCTGGGAGGGAGGGAGCCAAGAGAACGGACACTGAGCAGAGGCATCTTTTTCTTAGAGCCAAAGTTTCTCTATGTCCTCTTGGTCCACATTGGGAAAGAATTGTTGTTAGGTGCTGTTGATTCAGGTCTGACTCATAGCAACCCTATGTACAACAGATGAAACACTACCTGACACTTTGTCATGCCCAGCACTATTGTCAATGCTTCTCTAATATTCATAGGGTTTTCAATGGGAATAGCCATAGAAAAGTCTCACAGAGATTTTTGTCACCAAATTACTCCTGAGACATCACATTGCTATAGGAAATTTTTATTTGGAGCTGGATCTCTAAGAGTCCCTTTCCCTTTGTTTTGATCACACTGTGAGATATTTTGCTAGTGTCACAGCAAGGTAATGACTTCAATACAGCAGTGATCCTTTTTCCTCCTGACAGAACTCTCAGACGATGGGAAAAGCAGAACTGTGAACACCTATTGCTGCTACCAGCGAGGCCACAAGGGGTGGGTGAAATTCTGCAAAGTTGGTCCACATCCTGAAAGCTAGGAATCTAATTTAAAGAAAGGCCATGGTCAACACTGTGGTGTGGAACTTTCTATGGTTTTCACAGCATGATCTCATATTTTGAAGGTCAAAGTTCATTGCTGTGAATTTCTTCTCCATAGAGTATTCCACAATAAATAAAATAAAATGGAGGGAGGCATGAGAACCAAATTTTCCACCCGTAGGACCCCAAAAAGACAAATAAATTGTGGTAGCTGGAAGGGAGGAAAGTGAAGAGGTAAAAAAATGGGACCCATGCCTCTCCTGTCCAGATTTGTCCTTCCTTGATTGTCTATGCTTCACAAAGAAGTAAGATATGCGAGGGAAGGCTGCCTCCCCTCCTGGCCACATTTATGCCATCATCTAAGTCAATAGCAGAAGAATCTGGCATTTGTTGCCAATTATCCTTTTAAATGCAGAATACCAAAGAAAGAACTTCATACTTTGCCTCCTTAGGTAAACCTCAAAACAGCTATGCCATTTTAGCTGTCCTCCTTGAATGCAGGAATTCAGAAAGGTTAAGTGTGTTGCCCAAAGACACACAGCAAGAACTCAGAAACAAATCCTGGACTTACTTCTAACTCTACATGGGTTAACAGGGGCTGAGTAAGAGCAGACTTATTTTGAAAACACTTGCTAGCTATTTTTCCATCACTAGATATTACCTAGTAGTTTGCCTCATAAATATTGTACCATTATGATCCCTACTACCTCTGTCAGCGTTCTTCACTTTTATGATGATAGGCAAGTTAGAAACACTTTGCCAAACATTAAGCCCTAATGTACAAAATAAGTGACTTACAAATGGGATGTAGCTATCTAAAGCATGTCTGGTAAACACATAACTGATGCTGGACAGTAGCGAAAATCAAAGCTTAAGTGCTGTCTTTGTGAAATGAAATGAAATCAAATGAGGATGGTTTTCTCACAGAGAACTGGTAGAGTGGTTGTTTTTCTTTCAATTAAAAATGACTTCTTGGAGCTGAGGCTGTGGATCAATGGTAGAGTTGTTTGCCCAGCACGTGTTTTTGGTTCCATCACAGCACCAGAGAAAAGAAACAACAAAAAACAAAAACAAAAAGCAGCCTCTTGGAATCATAAACCCAAGAAGAAACCATAAGAGGCAAAATACGTACAATAAACCCAGAAAGAAACCACCAGAGGCAAATATACACACACTGCCATTTTCTACCAACACCTACTACACTGTCTGCTGAGTAACTATATTAGAGTAAACTGAATGTCTAATTTCCTGAATTTTAATGCCTCTAGATTCCAAAAAACAAAGTAACCCTCTGAATAACCGAGAACATCCCTTAATGGTTGTTGTTGTTGGGTGCCGTCAAGTCGGTATCCAACTCATAGCAACCCTCATAGGGTTTTCAATGGCTGAGTGTTTCGGGATTGCCTTGGGAGTGGATTGCCAGGTCCTTCTCCCATTTTTGCGGTGCTGGGAATTGAACTCGGGGCCTCAGAGACTGCAGCGTAGCGCTCTACCAACTGAGCTAAATCCCAGCCCTCCCTTAATGGTAGAGACCCAGAAACAAATTACTCTTTGGGATATTACCACTTAGGTTTCCAGGGAAAACATTTTTCCATAGAAGAAACCAGATTAAAATGAATTCCAAGGGGAGTGTTGAAGAAAAAAAGTTGAATTTACAAATTCAAACTGCGGCAAAGATGAGAGGACTTAGATGATGGTGAGAGGTTTAGGTAATTTATAATTTTTGTCTTATTTTAAAATTTACGTATTTATTTTAATCCTCTACTCTTTTCTACCAAGGATTTGAAATCCAAGAGGAAAGCATTTTTAAAAATTGGAGGAGTCTAAAACTTTTGGATGAACAGTATTCATTCTAAGAGTGATACGAACAGAGAAGAATGTAGACCACATGATTATGTAGAATTTCTTCTTAGTTTCCTAACAGCCAAAATAAAAAGGGCAATGTGGTCATTTATAAGATTCAGCATGTCAACAAGGCAAAAACAAAGCAAATGTTCAGGAGACTCATACTTCCTCCAACGGGCTGGGCAGAATTTCCCACAGCTTCTCATGAAGAGGAGGCAGGCTACTGCCCAGAGCCCCCCACTGCAGTGTCACCCAAGGCCTCCCACAGGTAAGCACATCCTCCAGGCCTGCAGGGCATCAGGCTGAGGTCTCACTTACCCACCACAATTCTAAGGGAGTTAGGGGACGTTGATGATTGTTCCAGGAAAAATCTCACTTAGTGGCTTCGACAACCCCGATGGCACATGAGAATTTTAACTGGGGAGCTTTGAAATAGGCTGATACCCAGACCACACCCCAGACCAATTAAATCAGAATCTCTAGGGACAGGTCCCAGGAGTCAGTGCTTTAAAAAAAAAAATGCTTTCCCAGCTGGGTGCAGCGATGCACACCTGTAATCCCAGTGACTCAGGAGACAGAAGCAGGAGGATTGCAGGTTTGAGGGCAGAAGCAGCCTGTGTAATTTAGCAAGACCCTGTCTCAAGGTTACAAAATTTAAAATGGGCTGAGCATGTAGCTCAGTGGTAGAGCACTGGCAAAATACATGCAGAGCCTTAGGTTCAACCTCCAAGTACAAAACAACCCCCAAAAAACCTTTTCCCAAATAATTCCAGTGTATAGCCAGAATCAAGAGGCACTGTGATCAGTGCTTACCCTCCTTTCTCCCATAGGCATCCCCTGACCCAGCCTTAGGAGCCAAGCACACACCCCTCTCACCCAGCTCTGTGGTGAGGTTCCAGGCAATCTGCAGGCCTCAATGGACCATAAGGGTAAATTTCCCCTGCCTTTGCAAAGAGTGGCTTCTGCTGTAGACATGTCCATTGGAAGACTCCAGAGTCCACGGCTTGGCCCTGACCTGTCAATCTCCATGTATCAACTTTGAATTCAAAGATGATAGAAATTGTAGTCTTTGAACAGGCCTTCATATCTTTAGTCTTAGTCATACAGGCAAACATAAATCATAGTTTTCTCTTTCTCTCTCTCTCTCTTTCTTTCTTTCTTTCTTTCTTTCTTTCTTTCTTTCTTTCTTTTTAAATAATGAAGGGTACCTCCAGTATTTTGGCTCATTCAATACCCATTCTAACATGCCCTCCCCCCATTTCCTCTCTTTTTAAGGCTGGGAAATTAACATACCTACCCTGCCTCCCATATAAACATAACCGTGGTGGCCATGCAGCACTGTACTGGTCATCAATAAAGGCAAGGATCCCAGGGAAGACTCCTACTGCTAAACAAAAAGCCAAAGCTTGTTGGAGAGAAGGTGTTTGCACATCTCCCCTCTTCCTGCCAGGGATCAGCCAGTTGTCTGGCATGGGTGGAAGGACACTTTAGACACAGAAAGAGAGAATGGGGGTAGTGGAACCAATAGGAAATGAGGGCACAGACTCTTCCCTTAAGACTCGCAACTCCCTAAACTGCCTACCTGGGGCTTCTTGTTGAAAGAGGAACATAACTCCCCATTGGATAGTAAACCACTGCTGTCAACTTTCTACCACACACAATCACAGGCAATCCAGCCCACCAAGGTATAATATCATTAAATAATGCACTCTAGAGCATTGCCTTTCAAATAGAAAGTACAGTTTCATATTAAATAAACCTAAACTGGATTTATAGATGTAGACATAGAGCTAAATGATAGGTAGATTCGTAGGCAGGCAGGCAGATAGATAGATAGATAGATAGATAGATAGATAGATAGATAGATAGATAGATTTCAGTAGGAATAAAACATTTCACTAATCCACCCAATTCCTTTTCATCCACTACAGTTACAATAATTATACCTTTTTCTCTGTTATAAGGATTAAGAGCCTTCACCCTGGCCTCAGATCCTGTCTCATCTCAGAAGCTAAGCAGGGTGGGACCTGGTTAGTCCTTGAATCAGAGATCACCTGGGAACACTGGGTGCTATAGTCTTGACAGAAAGACCCAACAGCCCACTCCTGAAACAATCAGCCACTGAAAACCCCATGAATAGCAGAGAGGCACTGACAATATTGCTGGGCATGGCACATTGTCAAGTAGTGTTTTGTCTGTTGTACATAAGATCACTATGAGTTGGACCTACTCAACGACACCTAACAACAACAACAGCAAAGAATTAAGAAAAATAAGGAGGTCTCTCTTGTTCCTGGGAGGTGGGGTGGGAATCACATTTGTTTAAAATCCAACACATACTCAATGTTGGACCTACTCAACGACACCTAACAACAACAACAGCAAAGAATTAAGAAAAATAAGGAGATCTCTCTTGTTCCTGGGAGGTGGGGTGGGAATCACATTTGTTTAAAATCCAAGAATCATAGAGCAGATGACTTAGATTGCTAAAGGTGGGAAAGTGCTTCAAGGGGTAGACAAGGTAGACACAGCCCAATCTAAAGACATGGCTCTAGTATTCCCCTAAAGCTGGATAGGAAAAAGAGAGTTGTGATAAGTTTCTTAAGTAGCAGCCTGGGTGGTAAATGCAGGTAAGACCCATGACTTCAAGAGTTTCCACAGGGCCTGTGGCCAGTGTGAGGCAGTGAGGGAAAGCCATGAGGGTAGCTGCACAGGCTACCCTGACCAGCACGCAGCCCATCACTGAACAGCACCTCACTTAGCAGAGGCTCATTGTAAAGATTTATATTACCACTGTAAAGATTAAAGGCGAGACCACAGTACTTCAAGTTTTTCTAGCACCATCCACATTCTTGGACTCTTATGTAATTTGTTGGAGGGAAAGGCAGCTCATAAAATCACTGACAGTAGACTTGTTTTGATATGTGGGAAATTAATGAGTTAATATGACTGTGTAAAACAAGGAATTGTGAGGGCTGATGGCTCTTGCAATCTGAGCACTGGAAAATCCATCCCTATGGGCCAGTTTGTTGTTAAAAGAGGCGTTCACTCTGCAGCATAATCTTTGGGAGCAACTCAGCAGCTGGGGAATTGTATTTCTCAGAAGAGAATTAAAACTTGGAGAAAAGGTTCATATTTGGCTTGGGTGCAAGTGGAGAAAGGGTTGAGGAATCCAATTGCCCCTTCTGGTGAGGCAACAGAATGACAGAGTTGGGGAGGGGGGAGACCTCAGAACACTGTCTAGTACCACTCCTGGTGTGATGCACAAGTTCTCTCCCCAACATTCTCATCAATAGTACCCACTTGAACTTTGACCTGTGAGCTCAAAATGTTGCCTTGGGTGCAGTGGGACAAATAGGAAATGAGGGCGCAGACTCTGTCCTCAAGACTCTCAAAATTGAGAGGTGAGATGCATAGGTCAAACATTTGCGACAGCACTCGGTGTAGGTGGGAAGAGACAAGACAGCAGGGTCAAGTCTTTAGATGGGGTTATCCTCAAGGAAAAGGATCCTTGGAGTGTCTCTGGGGGTGGGGGCCAAAGAAAATTTGTTCAATGGACCCTTAGAAGAGTGAGGACTGACTTCTCCAGTTTCACAACTTTGCTTGGATCAAGGGCCAGGGCAGGGCCATGGAGAGGTCTCACTCCAGATGCCAACAGGAAAAGGGAAAAGGGTGAAAAATATGTCTAAGCTATGTAATGCTCTATTCACAATTCAAGCCCCACTTCCTACTCCGTTCTGGAATATTAATTTTCCCCAGGAATGGTATTGCATTTCATCTGGAGTTTTGAAGCCATTCAGAAAGCACTCAAGTCCTCTTCCATGCACCTCGTCCAGCTGTAAACATTCCTGAATCCAGCGGCCTCAGCTCCCTCAGAGCAGTGTGTGCAGGACCTTTGGGGGAATTGGAAAATTTTATGGTCTGAAAAGTGGGCCTTAGCACTTTAGCTTTTATTCTCTCAAAGAGCTTATAAATCCCTCTTCATTTAGCAGTTTTCAGGAAAGTGACAGCTTTTGTTAGTCAGGCTAAAGTGAGATTAGAAATAAAAATTTTAACCATTAATCCTCACTGATTAAAGTGAAACCAGAAATCAAATTGTTACCAACTGTGTGCTAATTTCAGCTTAAGTCTTTGGCAAGAGGCGTTGGAAATTTTCAGCTCACTGCACTAATTCACAATGCCTCACTACCGATGGCAGAGAGTCAAGGTCTCTTTCCCTCCTGGGCCCAGGGTGTGAACAATGACTATTTCAAAATCAGTCCAATAAAATATAAAGATAAAATCCTTAGCTATGTTGTTTCTCAGCCATCACTTTCCACACCACTTTTCCTGACATTTGCCGCCAATCTCCCCCTGCCCCACCATCAGTGGTGAAAAAGTGTCTCCCCAGAGACTACAGAACCGCAGCTGAAGGGCTGGCCTCCCTCTCCACATCTGCATCAAACAGAGCATCTGCAGCATCAAAGCAGGTGTCGCCTGCACAAGCCGTTTCTATTACACACTGTGTGGGGAGGGGAGAGGAGACTTCATGCCAATAAGCCACATCAATTCATCAATCAAAATGAATGCATGCACTAATTAAACTAGTGAAAATAAAAAAGGCATTTGTGTTACAGACCAGGGAAGACAGGGTGGGGAGAGAGATGGGGAGGGGAAGTTCCAGGGCAGCGAAAACTTGACAGGCACAGTATGGAATAGAAAAGGCAATGAATACCATACACGACCAGAATTTATAGCAAGTATTTCTTTACCTTAAAAATTAACAAACAAATGATGCACACACACAAATACCCACAAAGGCAAACATTATCCTGACCAGGCCAAACAGTGGCATTAGTAGGAGTGCCTTCTGGACTGTGAACCATCACAGGGGACCTAAGAGCACTGAGAAACTTCTATCCCTCTCTTCTTCAGATCCACTTCTGCTTTGTTACTGAAATCTTTCCCCCTTCTGATAACTTTCCAGGGATTCTATGTACAATTTTAAGATTTGTGCACTGTACAAAGGCTCCAAACCAAGGGAAGAGTGGAGGCTAGCTACTTACGTGAAGTTGCCGCCATTATGAAATGACACTTCTTTCTTCAGGAAAGGTGCACTCTGCTTATATACCTGGAAGTCTGTGTCACCCCGGAAGCAAGCAGTGGTCCTCATTCTTGCTTTATGTACTTCTCTTGTCTCCTCCTCCTCTGTTTTCTCCCACTGAACTTTAAACCAAATACCTCTTCAGCTGTCTCTACATATCATGATTACCTGAACCAAAAAGGGGGGACCCTCAATTATCCATTCAAGCATTTCATCTATATGACACTGAGTATCCACATGGAGGGGAAATGTCTTAATGCTTAGCATTGTGTAGACAAAACATCTGGTTGATCAACTTAGGTCATGTTTCTCGCATATGCTTGAGTACCATGGAAACACTCATGCCCACGCACTAGCTGGATTCTCCTTTGCAGAAGGCAAACTTGTTTCCCTAGGTTTTAAGAGTCCAACTCAACACATTAGGCACTGAGAGAAAACAGACAAGGGAGGTGTTTTCCTCTGAACAGTAAATAAACAGCATTCAGTGTATTTGCTAAATTTCATAGGAAAGAGGTTCTTCTCTTTCGTCCAGTAGTTCTGATGCATTATTTGACAATATACACTTCCTGCCTCTTGTCTGTGTTATACTTGAGAGTACAAAATATCACCATTTACCTCAATATTCCAATTTCATTGTTTTTAGGCACATCTTTTTCTTTGAAAGCCTGCTCTTATGCCCAACACAGTGGTGCATATCTGTAATCCCAGCAACTCAGGAGGCGGGGGCAGGAGGATTGACAAGTTTGAGGCCAGAGGCAGCCTGTGTCACTTAGCAAGACCCTGTCTCAAAATAAGATAATAAAAAAAGTGGGCTGGCAGTGTAGCCCAGTGGTGGAGCACTTGCAAAGTATGTGTGAGGCCCTGGGTTCAACTCCCATGTATTACAAAATAAATAAATATAAATAAACAAATAAATAAACAAAATATTTTTAAAAGCCTACTCTTAAAAACCAGGAGTCTAATCGAATGAGCTCCTTAAAACTAATATCAAAGCAAACTATTGACCCAAACTTGTTGTTGTTTGAATGATGGAGGAAATGATTATAATATATTGGCATTTCAATCACATCTAGCTTCGCCTCCAGAGCACCTCATAAATCCCCTTGAGTTCATGGCAAATGTTATTCTCCCACTTCCCAAAATGAGCATCAGTGGCTGGTCAAGATAGAGAGTGGGTCTGTGGTCAGACAGTCAGTCTAAGGCACAGAGAGAACTTTCCAGATCTTCCCTGAACTAACCCGAAGACAATATTCTTGGTGCACAGTGCTCACGGGGTGAAAAATAAAACTCTTTTTCTGTTCCCCAAGGCAGACCGTGAAACTGTAAAGATGAGCTGGCATTTTGTTTTACTTTGTGTAATAAACTGCTCTGTTCACAGCAGTTGGCCTCGGGGGAGTTTCAAATAGCACTGCTTGGGCACAGCTGTGGGTGTGACCCCACTCCATCCGAAGGCAGCCTGGAGACCACAGCTGCAGCAGGCGGAGAGGATCCATTTCCATCTGGACTGCACACTTTCAAGTTCACTCCCCAAATAAGTTGAGTCATTTTCACAAGCCAGGACTTCTCATTGGTAGGTTCTGTTCTTCCTCTGCCTGTGGTTACCCAGGGCACATCAAATATCTCCAGAGCCTGACACCCACATTTGGCCCAGGCCAAATCATCTCTGAATCAGGCCTCAGCTTGGCAGGAGAAACACTTGAGTTTAGGAAAGGGGTCGGCAGTTCTGTTGCAGGCTGGTAGATTTTGTTTGGTTGTTATTTTTTAACTTAACCATCTCTCCGGTTCTTCTTATGCGAGTGACTATCAAGTCTGCTCTCACAACCAGGATGCATCCTCAGATTCAACAGATTCATGCACGCCTCTAGGAAAACTTTCTTCAAAGGTTTTTCTTTGTATCCTTACTTGCAGCTGGAGGAAATCATTGACACACTTGCCCTCCCTCATTAGTGTCAGGACCCAGGGGTGCAAGCGTGAGATCTGAGCCACTTGCCCTCTGAGAGAAGAAAGAGCACTCGCTCCTCCCTCGGGAAAACATCTGGGCTTGGGAAGAGCTTCTTTTCTGACTGGATGAGGACAGAAAACCAGGCACCATTTGAGGAGGGCCAGAGAGAAAAATCAGCACCAGGCCACCAACTCTACCGCATTCTTGGGTAGTTTTCAGAAAAGGCTTATGAGGGAGCGCCCTGCTTGGTGGGTTGTGGTCCCTCCACGGTGACAGAAAGCCCAGGAAGCTGCTGAGCCAGCCAGAGGCCTTTGCTCCCCTCACAGCAGGAGCCACAAGCCCCTTAGTCTTTGCAGCTGGGACTCACACTGCCTGGCCTGTTCACCCCACTCTCAGCACACATCCTTGGCCCTGGACCACAGACCTGGTCCTTTTCCCCAGGCCTTTGCAGCCTGCACGTGGCCTGCTGTGCCTGGGCAGAGCCATGGGGTGGGAGTCAGCACCAGATGAGAAAAGCCCTAAAGCAAGCCCAGGTGAGGGTGAGGGTGAGAAAAGGAGGGAGGGAGGGGGAACAGAGAGACGAGAGAGGCTTGCTCTACCCCACAGGTTCCTGAGGGACTTGCTAGAGACAAGAAGGAACTCATTCCAACAGAAGACAGAAGAGGCTCTATAGGCATAATTATGATGCAAAATATCCCCCAGGGGCCTCTTTCCTAGAGGCAAGGGCAAAACTTCCCTCCAAGTCTTATTTTTGGAAGGCCAGGTGCTCCAGAAGACCCTCCACTATCTAAGGTCAGGGAAGAATGACGGAAGACAGGAAAAGTTTCCTTTCCAGCTACACGTTCCCACAGTGTCCACAAGTCCTGGGGCCACAGTCACTCTCCCCTTCTGCTGCCCGTTCTGCTCCCCATCAGCCAGTCCTGACTGCTGGGCATTCCCACACACCTATGAAGCCTGCAAGTCTCTGCCACCAGGGCTGAGTCTGGCCAGAGGCACCCACCTGCTCATTGTAACTGTTGATATCACAAAGGAGAGCATGGGACGCCATCCTGAGATGAAAGTCCCGAGGCACACGGCAGACCTACTTCCCTTGGTCTGGAAACAGGGAGAGCAGCTCTGGTTTTCACACTAGCTTTGACCTTTAACCTCCACTCAGCACACAATAGGAAAGAAAGCAAGTCCTTGGTTAGGCCATTTTATTTTGTTTTGGGAGCTGAGCTTTGAACATCTACATTAAACTATTTCTTTCACATCAGCACAGGTGAGTCACTTGGTCTTTTCCTGGACTTAGTTTTGTCGTTTGTAAAATTGGGGATTTGGATCAAAGTATCTTCCAGCTTCAAAATAAAAAATAAGATTATGATGTCTGTGCCAGAATTTGCAGGGGAGCATTCCTTCTTTAAATGTATAATGCAGTCACGGAAACAAGAACATGAAACGTAAATTTTCCAAAAGGAGAATAGCATAGCATTTTCTCCAACTGAATCTCCATTTCCAAATTTTGCACTTTTAATGATGATAATTTACTGTCAAAGGTCTCATCTAAGAGTTAAGCCTGCAGCCATACCACTGTGGTGTCGGATCCTGTCAGATCTTGGAAACTAAGCAGGGTTGGACCTGGTTAGTACTTGGAAGAGAAACCACCTGGGAACACCAGGTGCTATAGGGGAAGAAGGACCTGGCAACCCACTCCCAAAAAACAATCAACCATTGAAAACCCTAGGAATAGCAGAGAAGCATAACAATAGTGTTTCCCCTGTTGTGCATAGGGTCGCTATGAGTCAGACAACAACTCCATGGCACCTAACAATAACAACAAGAGTTAATGTTCCTTAATGAGAAGGCAATGTAATTCTGAGACCTGGTGCAGAAATCAAGCAAGGAGAACTATAGATGAGACAATTTGTTGCTCAGGGGGAAACTATTGTTTTCTTCATAAGAAAGACCACTGGATTTTAGAATCCTTGGCTTTTCAGTACCAAACACTGACTGATAGAGCTAGTTTTTCAAAGCATCCAATTCTTTGGTTCATATGTTGTCCTCTTCTCATATCATTTAAATTTGGGGGTCTGAAAATAAGAGAGACACAAATACAACCCCGAAGCAAAATTACTCCCCAGTAGCACATCAAATTTTAACAGTTGTGTGAAAGTCAATGATTAAGGCTAACATTTTTCCAGGCTGAGAAGATTCCAACAGGGAAATTTAAAGTCTGTGGCTAATGAGGAACACAGATTTAAAAAAAAAAAAAAAAAAAAAAAAAAACCTTCATGTTTGGAGGGCAGCTCCTTAGCCTCTCTGTTGGAAATATGACAATGTGGGTCTGATAAAATATGACTCTGTTTCAAACTATCACATAGCATTATGAAATATTTGGACTAGATTTAGTTCTCCTAAAAGGTGGCAGATTGATAGAGCATGGATAAAGCAAGTCAGCTTCCAGGAATGATTGCTTCGTGAGAAACAGGCCCTTCTTTCTCCAGAGGGACATGGGCATTCCCAGACAACATCTTAACTTGCAAAATTCTCAAAGCACAGACCCCAGTTTACTTCCCTACATGAGGCTTCCGGCAAGAGTGGGAATTTCTGTAGGAATTCCATAATGGAATAATGTGTTCCAGAAATGGCGGGGGTGGGGGGTCACTGCACTCTGGTCAGCAGGAAGCCAACAGAACTATCACTGTGGCTTGTCCTTTCAGAACAAGCCTGTGCGATGATTTCTCAGAGCCCTCTGACCCACCTGGGCTGCTGCCTCCCTGCTATGGCTGCCTCCTCCTGCTCCCTTCTTCCCATACTAGCCTGGCCTTGCTGGCTTGGGCCTCCTACTGCCATTCTTTGGCTCTTTCCCCTTCTTCTATACCAGTTTCCTCACTAGACACATTTGCTTCTCACCCACGTGATTGGCACTGTGAATCAGGAATGGTTCTATAGGCTGTCACTCTCTAGGAGTCATCAAGCCAGGTAAAGGATTTTGACAGTAGATGTTGGTTGATTCTAAGCCATTTATGTATCACTTTTTCAAAATGCCAGAGGTGGTTTTAAATCAAGTCTTTTTAAGGACAACAAACAGAATAGAGGCGTTAATTAATTAAAGAATTAGTTGTGGCAAATAAGCCTCATTATGCAATAAATAAGACACAGCTTGCTGAGAAGATAATTTATATTTACATGCATGAGTTCAAAATTGCACATGTATAATTCCAAACATTCTCAGGTAGATTTTCCTAAAGGTTAAGAAAGCTACTTCCAAATCCATTCCATATTTGGAATCCATAGCAAAGATGGTCAAAGAAAATGTGTTTTGTTTATCTGTCACTGGAGGACCATTGCCTTCCATGTGTCACTGTGGATCACTGATTAGAAACCATTCTGTCTGAATCCTCATGTTCTGAGCTCATACTTCACACCGAAATCACTCTCTTTCCCTTTCCCCTCTTGCCCTGCCCTCGCTCCTGCAATGATGGGAGGGATTTTTACCAAAGACCTTGGCTTTTGCTAGATAGAGTAATTTATGGGCCAAACTTCTGGCCCCCCTCAGAAGTCAATCCCCCTCTGGTTGTTTTCTGGGTTGACCATTCCCTGCCCCTTCTCCCTGCTCTCCATGGCTGCTGCTATAGTTTCAACTGCCCAGCAGCTGCTTTCCTGGGGAATGGTTGGTTAATCATATTGTGATGGGTTCTCAGAAGCCCCAGGATCATCTTCACAGAGCTTACCCAAAGTCAAGAGCCAAGTCAGGACCTGAGACACCTGTCTACCCCTTGAAGATTATCCCTGATCACTTTTCTTTCCATAGGAAGCAGGGCCATTTGCTCCACCCTCTGCCTGTCTATCTGGTCTCCCATACTTGTACAGAAATCAAATCAGCCAACATATATCCATCAATTCACCTTTCTTAAAAAGCTACTCGGCTAGGCACTCAGTAATCAGCTCCAGGAGCAGGCGAGGTTGCTACCACCACTCAGAATGTCTGAAAATAGCAAGTGGAGCCACAGAGAGGGGAAGGAGCTCCAGGAGGCCACGGCACAGCAAATCCTGGAAAGCAGCGCACGACATCAGAGGTCCAGATCGCGAAACTGCATTGGCAGAGCAGCATATTTTTACAGAGTTCATTTAAACTATTACACCATGTACGTTTTCTTCCTTTTCAACGATACATCACTGCTGACAGTTGGCATGTCCTGTGTTCATAGCTTAGCCTTTATAAATATTATGAGCACATATCATGGCAGTATTGTTATAACGAGTTACAATGATGTGTTCTTTGAGAGAATGTCAGTGACTGGTTTATATCCTTGGTGATGTTGCAGCATCATCATAAATGGGATATAAATCTTTTCCAAGGTTCAGCAGTTCCCTTAAGCCAAGAATGCTACATGTGGACTGTCAGGTTCCCTGTGTTACCTCCATCCCAAACTTTGAAATCCCTGCTTCCTCAATGCTTTGGTAAATAGTCCCCAGATTTGAGGATTTTAATGTGGCCAACAACCTAACTATTCACTTTTAATAGAGGGCAGCCTTTATTATAATCTGGAAATAATTTTCATCTAAATATCACCAACAGACAAACATAATAAATTATGCTTAAATCAAGTAACATTGTGCAGAGGCCCCTGCCGGCTCAGTGGAGTCAGCCCCAGCTGTTGCCCAAGAGCTCTCAGGAGCCAGAGGGAGGAGAGGGCATCTCGGTTTGCTTCATGGGGACACCAGCGTTGCTGGGGGGATATGAGACAAAGCAGTCACCTTTCGTGGAGATGGCTCTGCTCCTTGTACAGGAAGGCCAATGGGTTTTCTCTGGGGATATTAGGAGCCAAATACAGAGGTCAGGGCCATGAAATAATCAGCAAGCTGGACACAAAGAGTTGAGAAGCGTCCTCTTTTCCTACTATGAACTTACTTTCTTGGTTGGGACAGGTGTCATGGTCTTGGTTCCCTTCTTCTTTCTATCATAAAGGACAAGGAAATGTAGATCTTTCACAATGGTGCTAAGTCCATATTCACTCTTCTGGGGACAAGTAAGACTAAGCTGGCCATGACATTCCCTTTCACTAGGCTCCGAGTCACCTCATACAGAATAGTAGCATCTTGGCACCTGATCCTCGGAATTGTGTTTTCAAGATTGGGTCTCAGATGCTTGGCTTCCTTCAGGCTAGCATGCATAAGGATGATTAGCTGGAAATCGTAAGTATACCAAAAACTAAACCACTGAATTCCAGGTTACTAGATCTACATTTAACCCTGCTAATCATATATCTGGCTGGGATTTAGCTCAGTGGGTAGAGCGCTGTGCTGCAGTCTCTGAGGCCCCGAGTTCAATTCCCAGCACCGCAAAAATGGGAGAAGGGCCTGGCAATCCACTCCCAAGGCAATCCCGAAACAGTCAGCCATTGAAAACCCTATGAGGGTCGCTATGAGTTGGATACGAACCGACGGCACCTAACAACAACAACAACAATCATATATCTGCTCCCAGAGCTGCCTTCAGATCATCATGTTCAACAGAAATTAGCTGTGGATGCAGAAGTGATCCATGTCAGCTATCCCATGCTTGAGATGCTAAATAGGGATCAGTTCTATATCATCAATGAAATCACGTTGAGACATTTAAAATAAACCCAAGAAAATGTGTTACGGGAATGTGTAACAGGGCTATGGAGGAGACTCCCCAGTGAGATCTGTCCTTCCTTCAGGCTCCAGATCACTTCCATTCCTGGCCAGGCCAAGGTGACCTCATTACCTTTTCCGGTGAATTATTCACACCAGAAACACCAGACCTTGAGGCAAGGGTTGGGGAAAACTTCACACACTAGGAAATGAACTCCACCTATTTCTAAGTGTTTCTCCCTTTCTTTCAGTTGTTCCCTGGAATTTCCTCTGTTTTCCCCCCCGGCATTAGTGTGTGTGCATTTTAAATAGTTAGTGTTTGGGTACTTAGTGGACTTCATGCTTTTGCTGGAGGTTGCTTATTCTTTTAGGAATAGATTTTTGAAAGAAGAACTAGTTCCTGTAAATTTCTCAGTGTATGTCCCAAGTCCCAACTGGACTGTGAGGATGTGTTGTTGTTGTGGTGGTGGTGGTGGTGGTTATGTGCCGTTGAGTTGGGTCTGATTCATAGTGACTCTATGTACAACAGTTGAAACACTCCTCAACACTGTGCCATGCCCAGCACTATGTCAGTGCTTCTCTGCTAGTCAAAGGATTTTCAATGGCTGATTGCTTTTTAGGAGGGGAGTGGGCTGCCAGATTCTTCTCCTAAGCCTACTGCACCTGGTGTTCCCAGGCAGTCTCCCATCGGAGAACTAACCAGGCCTGACCCTGCTTAGCTTCCAAGATCTGACGAGATCAGACGCCACAGTGGTCCAGCTGCAGGCAAATATACCTATTGCTGTTGTTGTTGTTAGGTGCCATCCAGTTGGTAGCAACTGGTAGCAACCCTACTACATACAACAGGTGAAACAGTATTGTTAGTGCTTTTCTGCTTTTCATAGGGCTTTCAATAGCTGATTCTTTATTGGGAGTGGGTTGCTGGGTCCTTCTCCCAAGCCTACAGCACCTTGTGTTTCCAGGCAGTCTCCCATCCAAGTACTAACCAGGTCTGATCCCGCTAAGCTTCTGAGATCTGACAGGATCAGATGCCGCAGTGGTACTGCTGCAGGCAATAGAACTATGTTGTTGATGTTATTGTTGTTATTGTTAGGTACCGTTGAGTCATGTCCAACTCATAGCAACCCTCATAGGGTTTTCAATGGCTGATTGTTTTTCAGGATTGCCTTGGAAGTGAATTACCACATTCTTCTCCCATAGTAGACCTATGTTGTTGTTGTTAGGTGCCATAGAGTCAGTGTCTGACTCATATCGATCCTATGTACAACAGGCAAAACACTCATTAGTGCTTCTCTGCTGTTCATAGGGTTTTCAATGGCTGATTATCTTTTGGGAGTGGGTTACCCAGTCTTTCTCCCAAGCCTACAATATCTGGTGTTCCCAGATGGTCTCCCACCCAAGTACTACCAGGGCCAGCCGTGCTTAGCTTCCGAAATCTGATGGGATCAGATGCCACAATGCTATGGCTCCAGGCATAACAGATGTATAGGTGATGCTAAATCAATGTTAGTTGGCTGACTGAAATCAGGAAGATTAAGTCAGAAGAAACTCTGTGTGTATTTTTTGGTGTGCTGAGTACATAGACCAAAGAGCATTTAGAAAACAAGAGACTGGAAGAGAACTCTGCACACTTTTCAGACCCTAATTCCTAAAGTATGCAATTTAAAAGAAAACATCAATGATTATGTTACAGTCCTTGGTTCAAAGTGGCCTTGCAAGCCTGAGAAAGATAGGTTTGACTGAGGGGCAAAGAAGTTTATGAGGCTTCTGGAACCTCAACCAAGTCTCAGAAAATAACCTCTTGAGAAATTAGGGATAAATTAAATCAGAAACATGTGCAATATGTTTCCCTCTCTATACATATGAAGTCAAAAATTAAGGGGAAAGTGTTCAGCTAAAGTTATTTAGGGTTTGACTTCATCCACAACATCTGAAAAACAGTTCAAGATGTTAGCTGAAACCAAAGTACAGCCATATTCACCTTCTCCTACTGAACAGAGAGTACGTAGCAGCTGAGGGAAGAAATGTTTCATGTCAAGTTAATAAAAGGAGAAAAAGGTATGCTGGAGCTGAAAGGAGGAGGGGATGTTCAAATCTACACAGAGAACAATGTTTAGGCTAGAGGAGCCTTGGCTAGAAAAAAGGAACCTGAGGTCTTAGTTCTGGTCACTGAGACATGCACCTCCCAGGACATAGGGTTCTCTGTGCAAACACTACTTTTTACACAACTCTTTCTTTGGTAACCAGACATTTCCTCAAAAATTCAAGCTATTGCACTTTGGTTATAATAGAGGATCTTAGAGTCACCGAGGATAGGTTTGGGATGTGACTGTTGGTTTTAGGCCTGTCTATGAGACTCCTGGAACCCCAGACACTTGAAAAGCCAGGCCCACAGTTAGCTACCCTGCAAAAACGACAGCCTAAAGACCATCTGCCACAGTCACTGGATGCACTCTTAGTGTATGAATCAGCTGTTGGCTCCATGATAGAACTGTCCATCCACTGACCAGATGCAAAGGACTAAGATTTTTCAGAACTTGTGGGCAGTGCCTCTATCACCCTTTCTTCTGTCTGTACATAGTCTACATTGATGGGAGCTGTGGGTGGCCCTGACCTCCCTTTGAGCTAGAAATAATCCTCTTTCTTTCTTCACTGGACTTCAAGAGGCAAGAGACAGCAACAAACCTGACTTAAGGCCTGTCAATACTTGCGGAGTCTGGGACTCACAGTAAAAGGGAAAACACTGTTGCTTGCTCCACCTGTAAAAAACTAAAAACAAGTTTTAAATCAGATTAAAATAGACAGTGAAACTTAGAGATGGGAGAACAGGACCACATGACCATGCCTTATAGAGTGCCCTTGGGTTTGGGGACAGGAACTTGGCTAGGTCTCCAAAGATCATTTTGTTTCAATTTCCACCTTTGAAATACAGGATGGCAAACCCTGCTCTGCTGATTTCATAAAGGAGTACTGGTGTGATTAAAAGGAATACAATTCACATGAACACTTCAAATGACAAAAGGGTGTAAAGTGTTAGCATCCAGCCTGCTCTCTACACTTCTCTCTCGAGCCCTGGTGGTCTGGTTGCCATCCCTCCTGGATATCTTGCTGATACCTCACACTTACTAGTTCAGAACTGACCTCCTGATCTTCACCTACCAATTGTTACCTATTCCAGTTTTTTCTGTTTCTACAAATAGCTTCACCACCCAACTAGATGTTTAAGCCAGAAACTTGGGGGTTTCCCTTGAAATCTCTCTCTCTCTCTCTCTCTCTCTCTCTCTCTCTCTCATACTGACAACTAATGACTATGTCCTATTGTCTCCCTCAATCAATTAATCGCCACATCTTTTTGACTCAGCTCTACTTTTTATGGAATCTGGGCACCTCTCTAGCCCAGGCTCTATCATCCCTCACCTAAACCACTGTAAAATCCAACTGTTAGTCTCCCTGCTGCTTCTCTTGGGAGGTACCATGACCTTCCACACTCCTACCTCCTCTCCCCACCCTCTACACTGCAGCCACAACAGTCTTAAGACTTGATCATGTTACTCCCTTCTCAACATTTCTCAAATCTTTTAGCAGCCTCCCTGAGACCTGAAGAAGTACTCAAGAATATAGGAGTTCAGAGAAGCCTCCCTGAAGTTGGAACTTACAATATATGGCTTACCAACTTAGGATCACATACATAGCTAATACCATCTTCGGACACACACAGATAGCTAGTGTAACCCAAAACCCTTCCCTCTCCGTAGTAGCTTAGACAGAGTACTGATATTTTGGTCCTGCTCAGCTGAGAGTCTTCACTGGACACTCTGATAAACAGGAGCCCCATTAAGAGGACATGTAGATATGCTTGTCGTTATTTGTCCAATATTTGTGCCTGCCATCTGTTAACCAGCTGTGATTTCAAGAAGGGAAAAGGGGAGGGAATGAAGTATAAAGCAAAGCATGACAAGATGAGCTTGTTTCTATTTGTATTTCTTACTGATATTAAGTATTTTAATGACCAAAAAAATCTAAATTTTGATTATTTTCATAATAACTTAAAAATACTCTATCTGGAAAAGCTTCAAACCACATTACTAAGCACCTGGAAAGTTTCTGACTAACAAATGTGTTTAAAATTTAGAATACAAGCAACCTTGTAACATCCATATGCAAATCCTTGGCTCGAGGAATTATCTAAGACAATTTTTTAATTCAAAACTGACTACCTCTACCACCCACTATTAGTAATCTGTGCTCAGAAAAGGCAAACTGATTTTAAACATTTTTCTAAATAAGATATATTTGGGAAAGATAAATCTACTACCAGAAATATTCTGAAAGGTTTAACAAAGCTAAATATAAATGCTTTCTGAATTATCTGCTGTTTTAGATTGTTAGGTCATAATTTTTAAGGCTTATGGCCAAAAACCATTCCTAAACCTTCAGAGTAAAAATAAATATATTGTAATTTTTGAGAACAAGTCATACGTTATAAACCAGGATGGAGCTAAAATATTTCTAAGCCAACAATTTTTTTTAATTATCTCTACTTTCATTCAAATCCAGAGATCCAAACAATCTAGAATTAACTGTGTTTAATATTTAATGATCAACAGCCTTTTCTCTCAATGATCTTTAAAAACTTCATAAAGATGACCTGCTGTCAAGTATAAATATGGAGCTCACAGAAGCAGAGGACACTAGTGATTTGGGTAAAATCATGTAAGTATAAAATGGGGAGAACTGTGTTGGGAGTCAGAGCACTTAGAATTTTGTCCCTTCATCTCTGTAGGCCATATCTCTAATAATCAGCAGTATCATCTAGTTTCCTAGATGTTTAACTGCAAAGCAAGAGTACAAAGGCCGTTGGATTCCTGAAAATGCTTTTGAAGCTCTAAAATGATTCTATGATTTCATCTATAGGATAATTTATACAGGGGAAGAGCTTCTTTAAGTAATTCCATTTGCAGCAGAAACTAAAATTCATGGCAAATAGTCAGAGTTGGAGGTAAGGTTTGAATGGGGATTCCAGGCTCACAAGGCAAATATCACAGGTTTTCTCTCACATGTGGAATTTAAGGGAGGAAAAGGACATGAAAGTAAAAGGAAGACTATTAGAGATTTGGAAGGGGAAAAGGAGAGGTAAAAAAGGGTAATAGAGGGAGTGAATGCAATCAAAATACATTATACCCATGTATTGAAATGTTATAATGAAACCCCTTGCTGAGTACGATTAACAGACACTAATATAAAAAAGAAACTAAAAATTATTAAAAGAGGTTCACTTTATCATATTTTAAAATGGAGTTTATAATCACAACTATAAATTTCTTTCTAGAACAAGAATGAAATGAGTAGATTTCTTCACATCATTTTTCTACCAGATTTTATGATTATATAGTACCATATTATGATATCCTTTACTACCATAAAAATTATAAAATATTTTAGGACTCTTATCATTTTCTCAAGAGCTCTCATTTGATTTTCAAGCATTCCTGATGAATTTCAAGTTCATTATTACTTTTTCTCTTTTACTTGTTCATTTCTCTAATGTTTCCATTCCCATTTGTCAAGAGATGCACATGTGATTCAAATGATTATCAACATCTCTTTTATCAGCTTCACAAAATCTCATATCATTTGCAAGATTTGCAACTTCACTTTGCAGTAGATTTAGACCAGTTTGTTAAAGTAATTGGCAAGTATAGTGTTAAATGGAGAGAGATTTTTAAGTGCAGTGAGGGGGAATAATTTTCTAAATAAATAAATAACATCAGTGAGTGTTTTCACATGATGTTGATTTTTTTTTTCCTCTGTGTGATTTGTCATGGAAGAGACTCAGATAAGAAAACCTGGAGTTAATGAGTTCTGGAATCTATTTCTCTTTTTGCCTACACAAACCCCTCTCATACAAAAGTGAAAGCTGTTTTCTGAATCCTACTCCCTAGAAAAATTCCTATGGGAAAATATTACATTTTAGAGACATAAGATTGACATTAGGGGAATTCTTCCCATTTGAATAATTACTAAATAAAAGACTTGACAAAATCATGCTATATTAATTCCAAAAGAGCTGTTTGCTGTGACAGTTCTGCCATGGTTTATGTCCCTTGAGGTCCAGTGTGACTAAAATTTTGGCCTGCAGTGTGGTACTGTTAGAAATAATGGAAACTTTGGGAGGTAAGACTTCCTTGTTGTTGTTGTTGTTGTTGTTAGGTGCCGTCGAGTCGGTATCTGACTCATAGCGACCATCTGTACAACAGGGGAAACACTATTGTCAGTGCCTCTCTGCTGTGCATAGGGTTTTCAATGGCAGACTGATTTTTTTGGGAGGGGGTTGGAGGTCCTTATGTCATTGCAGGCTGAGGTGTTTCTCATTCTGTCCTTTGGCAGCTTTTATGTGATGCTTTATGTTCTCCTGACAGAACTGTTACAAGAAGAATAAGACTGGCCCTGCCTGGTGCCCTTCTTCCTGTACCTGTCCTGGATGTGACCACTTACTCCTACACTCACTCCTGATATGGATGTGCTACTATCCACTGTCCTTACTAGAGACCAAAGAAATGGGATCACCCAATCCTGGACCTTGAACCTACAGAACTATGAGCTAAATAAACCTTTTCTCTTTGTGAGTTAGCTGCCTCAAGTATTTTGTTGTTGTAATGCAAAGCTAATGCAAGTTCACAGCAGTTGTGATAACTGCCTTCATAGAATATTTTTAGTGGCAAAATCTATGATATCTTTATGTGAAAGGTCATTTATCAGGTAGGAAGGCAGAAGATCACCCTACAAGGATCTTCAACTTCGGATCATTTGTTTCTGAATAAAAGGGGGTCTCACTGGGGTCTGTGTCCATAGTATAGAAGAAAGAAATGGATTAACCTATCACTCTGGCATATATTTGTTCTGATTGCATTTTTTAACCTAATAATGTTAAAAGACAAATGTTGTTTATCATCTCTCTCTCTGCCACTAAAATGTGAGCTCCATAAGGGCAGGAACTGGTTTAGTTCTCCACTGTATCCCCATTGCCTAGGTCAAAGTATCATCTCAATATGCTATTTTGGTAGATGGTTATATTAACTTTCCATCACTGTGACAAAAAACCTAAGTAAATCAACTTATAAGGAAAAGAGATTTATTTTGGTTCATACTTTCAGAGGCTTCAGTCATGGTGACTGCCCTATTGCCTTTGGGCCTGTGGTAAGCCAGAACCTCATGGCAGGGAGCAAGTGGTGGAGGAAATGCTCACTTCATAGTGGTCAGGAAACAAAGAGAGGAAGACCCAGGAAGGGGGTGGGGTCCCACTATCCCTCTGAAGGGCACACCCCCAGTGACCTCACTTCCATCCACTAGGCTCCATCTCCTAAAGGTTCCACCACCTCCCAATAGCACCATCAGCTGGGACCAACCCTTCAACATATGAGCCCTGGCAAATGTTTAAGATCCAAACCACAACAATGATGAAATGAATCACTTAAACCATTTTGAACAGGAGGGTAAGAAGACCAGACAAATGTTCAGATAATGGCATTGTTCAGAACAGATTAAAGAATACTACCAAGAAGGGCAAGTAAGAGATGTCTAAGTTAATTCAAGCAAAAAAGGGAAAGGACCCCAGTTAATGATGGAACAGAGGAGAAATGGTGAGGGAAACAGGGTACAGGCATTTGAATGGGAGCTGAATTCTTTTTTTTTTTTATTAGAAATTTTTAGTGTACATCATAATGTGATTCATTTTGACATGCTTTTCATTGTGACAATTTTCATATATGCAATTTGATAAACATTATTCATATAGGTTACCCCTTACCCTCCCCTATGCTTCCCCCCCCTTCCCATCTAAGTTTCCCATCCAAGTCTTCTCTATCTTTTACTTAGTAGTATTTTTCTATATGTCCTTGGGTTCCAGTTCTGTTTAAGATAGAAACTTTTCCTGTAGTGGTCTTTGTTTTTATCTTGTTAGAACAATTACATGCGATTTCTAGTTCATTTATATTGACATCATTCTTATCTTCCCTCGCCCCCCCTTTAATTATGATCCGACCTTTGAGTAGGATTTTTCCTTCTTGTAATTTTGAATCAGCAATGGGAGCTGAATTCTATAAATCTAAAAACTGATGGTGGGAGAAGGACCTGGCAATCCACTCCCAAGGCAATCCTGAAATAGTCTGCCATTGAAAACCCTATGAGGGTCGCTATGAGTTGGACACAACTCAACGGCACCTAACAACAACAACAACAAAACTAATGGAACATGGAGATGAGTGAGTAGCAGAGTTAGGAGGACCCTCAGTTTATGGGAGGACATCAGGTTTCAGGGCACCCTGAGATCTGGAGGACAGGAGCAAATGAAGGGGCAGAAGGAAGAAGAGGAAAGAGAAGGCAGAGAGAATCTACCATCTACCTCACAGTCTCTATCATCTACCAAAAGCATTGGCAGAAAATGAGGGCAGAGGTAAGGAAACAGGGGAAAACTACCTTGAGAGCTATTAAGATAAAGCTTCCAAGTGCTATGTGAAATGACAAGCATCAAGAGCAGCCTTGAGTAAAAAAGAAGTCCCACTGGAGCAGTGAGAAGCTAGGGAGTTACATTGCCCCACTGTGAACCCAGGGTGTGGTGAGTCCAGGCTGGACTGGTTGTGGATCAAGGTTGGCACTTACCCTTCACCTCACAAAAGTGATTTAATGTCTTTGCCCCACTTTCCTCATTAAAGAAAAAGGAGGAGCAGGTTCTATCCTGCCCAGGTGTGATGTAGCTTAAATAAGATTATTGTACTTGAAAGTGGCACAGAGCTAGAGCCTGGAGGATCCGGATTGTATGGGGCTTAGAGTTTTTATAGTTTGGAGACTCTGTAAGACTACAACACAAATGAAGTGAATATGTGCTTAGCAGGAAGAAAAGACTTACCACAAATGACACATTCTTAAGCCATCAAATGCCACATGCATCACAAAATACAGGAAAATAACCCAGCATCCTTATTAATGAATTGCCTGGCATACTTCCATAATATTTCTTCTTATATTATTTGGCAGCACAGCCTTGATCACTTCTTCATATAACAATGATTTTGTAATATGATTTTTATAGAGAGAATAAAAAGGTAATTCAGTCTTTGCTCTAGATGGTTGAATAGAATTTGTTTTTATTATCGATAGCTGGGATATATTAAGCATTAAACAGGCATATATCTCTTTGTAAGACAGCTATGAGTCTGTACCCTAAAAATATAAAAATTGTGACTCATTCTATTTCACACATTCCTATCAAAAAGAAAATGTATGAGAGGTTTGCATATGGTGATATATGTTTCATTACTGGGTACATTCCTGGTAGGAAGGAACATTCATTTTGCCAGTCATTGACAGGACTAGCCCTACCTCTGTAGGTCCCAAATCTTGTGGCTCCCTCACCACTCACCTGCTTTAGAGACCAGGTCCCACAGAGCATGTGGATGCTGTGCTTTGACTTCTGGGCTCTAAACCTGCCTATCCTGATGCTGTATGGTCAATGCAGTGGGCAGCACAAGTGTACTGGGAAGCTGTGTCTACACTGGCATGGTTACCAATATCCTAAATAGATATGGAAGTGACTACAGCTCATCTAAATACATCTTAGGAACTCACAGCTAAATGTTGTCACAATTCAATTTACCTTAACTGGATCCCCAAAATCTTTGTGGCCATTCCAAATATACACTGCCCAGTACTAGGGGAAATACTGAGAGAAGTTGTTGGAGTGAACTAAAAGAGCAGTCTTTTTTTTTTTTTTTTTTTTTTAGAAATTTTTAATGTACATCATAATGTGATTCATTTTGACATGTTTTTCATTATGACAATTTTCATATATGCAATTTGATAAACATTATTCATATAGGTTACCCCTTACCCTCCTCTATGTTTCCCCC